>ML330019.1:0-51066 GCA_005239505.1 Nicotiana paniculata | reverse complement strand
CTATGAAATTAATTTATTTATCAAATTTTGTAGGGGCCTTTGGTAGGTGAAAAATCACATGCTTACAATAATGAGTTTTGAGGTTTAATTCATAGTTTTACATGTTATTTTCATGATTTGATTACACAAGAAAGTCGGTATGATGCTTTTAGATTTGCGTGCATTTTTTGTTTAGAGCCCGAGGGCTCAGGTGAGTTTCAAATAGGTTTGGGTTGTGTGGTGCTCGTTCTTTCTTATGCTTCGACGTCGTTTCTTCAAGCATAAATAATATTATATTGAACAAATGAGCTCCGATTTCTGTTTTGAATGAAGTATTAGATTCATATCATAAATATGGATCCGTAGCAAAAAAATCATCGAATTTGGACATCGTATGAGGTTTTTATGGTCATTTTACTAAGGTTGCTAGATTTTTCAGTTTAACTACGAAATTGCCACTGAAGGCGTATTAAAAATCTGCACTATTTGCAAATATTAAAACCTACATATCTCCTTCATTATAAGGTCAAATTGAGTGATTAAAAAGCCTAACTTTACTAGAATTTAACAAGGAATCCATTGGACACCTAAAAATCGAGTTTCAGGATCGTTTGGCATGAGAAACGACGCAGAATAGCTGGCAGAAAAATATATATAAAACGGGCAAAGTTCTTTTTCTTCAAATTTTCGAACCCCACAGCCCTAGCAACTAATTTCTTCACCAAATATCATCCCCAAGTCATAGGTAATCAATTCTAAACTTTACTCTTTCAATTACTCATTGTTTTCATCACGTTTAAATAAAAAAACTAAGAATTCTCATGGTAAAAATTGAGGGTTTGGATAGAATTAGGGAATTTTATAAAAACCGAGTCTTTACCTCGAATTGAGGTCGGATTTCGAAACTAGTTGTATATTTGGGTTTGTGGGTGAATGAGTAAACCTAATTTGGTCCGAACTTCGAGTTTAGACCAAGCAGGCCCGGTGTCGGGTTTTCACTTTTTTGAGAAAACGTAGGGAAAATTATAATTTTCAATAAAGTTAGTTCCTTTAGCCTTAGTTAATGATATTGAGTTAATTATGATTAGATTCGAGCAAGTTAGAGCAAGATTCTAAAGGAAAAGCTATAATTGAGTTGTGAGTGGCATGCGAATTGAGGTAAGTGTTTGGTCTAACCTTGACTTGAGGGAATAGGAATCCCCACTTATTTTCTATGTGAATTGCATGTGTGTGGTGTATAGTTAAGGTGACGAGTATCTATTCATCACCAAATGGTCTGTTAAACATGATCCCTTCCCCATTTCCAATTTAATTGATCCCTCTCTTAACTGTTATATGTTAGTTATTGTTTCAATGACTATTAGGCCTCATTACTTTGTTGTTAAATATTATTTTGGTTATTTTGGAAGAGTATTGGTTGTTTATTTGGTTCCCTTGGGCACAGGAATGTTGAGTAGTTTGGCACTATTTCAGGAGATATGTATATGATTATGCTCCTGTTGATTTCTTGTTGTTGTGATAATATTCGATGAGTTTATGAGAAATATAGTCTCCTGTTTACAATTTTTGAAACAAAAGTGTTGTGAAAGGCTTGGCTTGAATTGGGAAAGCTTTTGATGAATAACCAAAAATTGATTGTGATAAGGGGGTTGTGATAATATGGAAAAATAAATTGTGATAAGGGTGGATAATTGATTGTGATAAGGGTGGAAAAATTGATTGTGATAAGGGTGAATAATTATGATTCACTGTTTTTATTACAAAGATTTGGGAATTCTTTTTTTACTCTACGGTTTTCTCATATGTGGTACATGTGGTTCTTTTAAAATGAAGTGTTGAAATTGGAAATTTATTCGAGGATTTGGTTATAGCTGAGACCTGAAAAAAGTGACTGAGTTATTTTAAATTGTTGTTGCAGTTGTTACTATTTACTTGTTTTAGATTTCTTTTCTGCTTTATTATTTATTATTGTCATAGGTTATGTTATAAATGCCTCGCCATAAACTCGTCACTATTTCGTCGGGGTTAGGCTCGGCACTTACTCAGTACATGGGGTCCGCTGTACTGATACTACACTCTGCACTCTTTCGTGCGGATCCATGTACTAGCCAGTAGTAGAGATTTTTAAAGCAACCATCCATTCATTCGAAGACACGAGGTATATCTGTCGGCGTTCACAGATCCCGAGAATCTTCTTCTATTTTTATAAAATTGTTTTAGTATATTCAGAACAATTAAACTATTTCTTTCAGCCCAGTATTTGTAGTATTCTTTAGTAGTTCGTGAATTGTGACACCAGACCCTGGGGTAGTCTTAGAGTTATTTATATAATTAGTTCGTGTCGCGGTTTAGTTAAATGTTTATTATTTTATGTTCGGATTTATACATTGAAAGTCAGTAGCTTAAGTTTATTTTACAATTGTTCATTATGCTTAAATGATTAATTAACGGAAATAGTTGAGCGAACCTTAACATTGTCTTTCCTATCAAGTATGGTGTTAGGCGCCATCACGATCCCTAAGGTTGGGAATTTGGTTCGTGACAAGTTGGTATCAGAGCACTAGGTTGATTAGGCCACACAATTCACGAACAAACTTGATAGAGTCTTAAGGATCGGTACGGAGACGTCTGTACTTATCTCTCAGAAGCTATGAAGTTAGGAAAAATTTCACTTATATTCTACTCCATCGTGCAAATTTATTCTACCATTGATGATTTAACTTGCCTACTCTTATCCTCTCACAAATCTCGACAACACGCAAAGCGTCTACGACCGGACAAGAGATGAAGCCCCAATGACAGCTACGATTAGGGGAAGAGACAGAAGTAGAGCTCAGTCTAAAGCTCGAACATCAGCACCTATTGTATAGTCTCAAATGGATCTAGACACGGAGGTTCTAGCTCAGTCGGTATATGTTGGACTAGTCCAGATTCCAGAAGGATACATAGCTACTCCAGTGTTGCAGAACAAGGGAATAGTTGAAAGCAATGGGGTTGATTTTACTGTGTTTCAGATGACGGATTACACCAAGAGGTGGTGGGAAGATAATGTAATTACTAGAATAGTTGTGGGTTTGACGAAATATGCGGACGTATTGAGAGATCACCCAGTGAATCATGTAGGGGTGCAACGGACCTTGGCATCTGGTTGATTTATATGAGCTGTGGAGTTAACATTTTGTATTATCAGACATTGTGACATATGACTTCGTGCCAAATGGGGAAGTCCACCATCAAGGGATAGATTGCGGGGTCATGAGTTATATCAATTTTGGATTGCAATGTATAAGGCCTGAGATTTTACAAGAGGTAAATCTGGGCCTTGCGGTATGACCGCCTCCTTAATAACCCTATACCTCAATACCAAAGGAGTGTATAGCCAACTTTAAATCGACAAAAGGTCTACTCAGCATCGAAGTCACGGTTGTGAATTTTGGGGTGCTCCAGAAGGAGTACAATGGTTGACAAGCTTCTAGACTATATGGTTCGTGCCAAGAATTATCTGTATAGAGCCTTACCTTTGATCATTGTGCATCAATAAGGATAACAGTTACCCCCAAAGAATAATAAAGAGCAAATGAATAAGTGGGATAGCTCAGTAGTGTTGAGTCGTCATAGTAAAAGAATAAATGGGCACCCGATGTTTGTAGGAAGCCTACGAAGAGGACGACCAGTCATTGCAACACCAACTGTTTGACTCAGTTCTCATAAATGCTTTTGAAAGAGTTTGTTTCTCGGACTTTCCATAATGCATGGCGCTTAAGGTTTGAACAGTTGCATCAGGTCACCATGACGATGTCAGAACATGCCATCAGGTTTGATAAGTTAGCCTGTCATACTCCTACTTTGGTTCATATAGTCAGAGAGCAAGTTCACAGACTCATTAACGGACTCAAATATAATTGTAAAATAATTGTACGACTCAGGGCAGGTTGATACTTCATTTTGGCTAGTGGTAGAAATTGTCCTAGACTTGGGAGAGTCAAATTTAATCAGAGCATTCAGGCTACATGCCCCATTGCAGTTACAACTCAACTCACATGACCAACTAGGGAAAAAGGGGTCGGAATGTCGAAGGTAAAGGTCAGATTCCTAGAGGTGGAGACCCAGCCGGTTGATATATTTTCTATAGTATGGCGGAGGCCATTATATCAAATGGTGACATTACAAGAACAACCTCTAGTTATTATAAAGTGATAATTTCCTTAACTTGATTCGGTTATGAGTATCTAAGAAAGTCCTCCTAATATGCTCCACTATCGGGTGAGCTTCGTAACTCTGAAATCTACTTATGTGAATACTTGTGTTGAGAAATTCTATGGAGATAGTGATGCCTATCATCACGTGTCGTAATTTTGTTTAACCAAAAATAATTAAAGGAAGTAAATGGAAGTTTTCGAGTGGAACAACATGCATATTACTTTTGATTCAGAACTGAGGGCGAGATCTTCGCATTTTAATATGATTTGGTATGTTTAAATTGGGCTTCTAGCCGCGGTGGAAGTTACATAAGGACGAGATCCTTGTGATGAAAATTCTTGTGTTTAAATTCTCCCACGTGAAATTAAAATTTGTGTTATAGTACTAGTAGGGAGTCACGCTTGTTAGGGTTATTCAAAAAAAAATTTATAAAATAATGTCACGACCCCCAATCTTAACAGGTCGTGATGGCACCTATCGTGGAACTAGGCTAGCCAACCATCATATAACTACCCATCCGTTCTATTATAATGTTTCAATAATCAATAACAAGAAACAACAAAGCATAAAATAATTTCTTTAAGTCTTTACGCCCCAATAATAATCTAACATTCTAAACAATCCTCCCAAGACTGGAGTCAACATGGTCACGAGCATCTAAGAAATAAAACTAACTATGCTAATGTCTTAATCAATGTCTATGAAATAAATACTAATACTAATAAAGGAAGGGAAATGGAGAAGCTGCGGACGCTGGACAGCTACCTTGAAATCCCGTGAATCTGCTGAAAGCGAACAAAGATAGCTACTGCTCCGAACTGGTGCCTGGATCTGTGCACAGAGGCACAGTGAGTAATGATGAGTACGCCAACTCAGTAGTAATGAAAATAAATCAAGTCTGAAGATAAAATACACACAGCATAGAACACCAATCCACAAAACAGTAAAACATCAAGTCTCCATAAAGTATACATCAATACATAAGTTCAAAATCAGTTTCCCTAAATATCCTTTCCTTTGAAACAAGTTTATATTTTCCAATATTTCTCAGTAAAATCAGTTTGAAAAACAAAGTGAATCACAGTCAAAAACTCAGTAAAATCATCATAATTTTCCTTTCGGGCCATAATCATTTCTCGTAACAATTTCCCTAAGCACCTCACCATCACTCAGTATTAGCCCAGCGGGCAACCTCACAGTCACTCAGTATCAGCCCAGCGGGCAACCTCACAGTCACTCAGTATCAGTCCCGCGGGCATCACTCGCGCTCAGTATGTACCTGTGCTCACTGGGGGTGTACATACTCTGGAGGGGCTCCTACAGCCCAAGTGCTATAACAAGCCACATCATGGCATAAATCCCTCACAATATTGGCCCTCGGCCAGCCACATCATGGCATAAATCACTCACAATATTATCCCTCGGCCTCTCTCGTATCATAACATCCTCACAATATTGGCCCGCAACCTCACTCAGTTAGACACTCTCAACATGCCACTCAGACCATCATTATACCGGGTTCTCGACCCAAAACAGTGTTTCATTTTCAAGAAATAATATCAAAATACTCTGAGTGTCAAAATAATTATCAAGAAAAGGCTGAGTGACAATCATAACATATCAAGTGTGGAAAATAGTAAACACAGCCCCCAAGGGGTAAACAAATTGGCACTAGGCTCCAAACATGGCTTACAGCCCAAATTATATCAAAATATATCAATACTATTAAGCATAGGCTTTAAAATCGGGTTCGCAACTCAATAGTTGCCTAAAAAGGAATATGTTTCCAAATTTCCAATCTTTGCATTCCAAAATCCGTGAAAGGATGAAATGTCCGGGGTTTCATACCCTCAGGACAGGATTTAAAGACATTACTTACCTCAAACTAGCCCGAAAAGCTACTCTGCAACCCACTTGCCTCTCGAATCAAACTCCGGGTACTTAAAATCTACCAAGTTCAGATTTTTATCATCAAATTATGCTTAAGGAATGAATTCCAATTGAAAAGTACAAATTTTCGCATAAAATCCGAATTTATCCAAAAAGCGACCCCCGGGACCGCGTCTTGGAACTCGACAAATTTTATACCAAAATATTCTTCATCATCTCACGGGTCCGTACATATAAAGAACGCTAAAATCGGTGTTCGTTTGACCCATCAAATCGATCCCTAAAGGACTCATAATCTCAAGCCCTAACCCCATCTTTTCTACTGATTTTCATGAATTAAACACTGATATTATGTTCCTTAATCACCTATAATCGAGTTTTAGGGTCCAAAATCCTTACCTCAATGAAGCACAATGATTTCCTCTCCTCAAAATCACCTCAAAGCTCTTTTCCCGTTCAAAAATGGTGAAAAGGTGGGTATTGGTCGTGGAGGGTTTAATTAAAAGGAGGAGGGCCCTCCTATTTATACTTAAAACCTAAGGGCCCCCGACCTACCTAGGTGCGGTCGTGGAATTCACCGCAGTCCGCGCTCTTAGCCTTTTAAAGGGCTGTTGCTTCACTATCACCGCTGAGAGCGGAAAAATAGGCGTAGCCGTAAAACAAGCACCGTTGACCGCAAAAATTTCACCGCGAACGCGAATTAAAATTTAGAGAGTTATCATTCTGGGTTTTTCAAGTCTGCGGCCGCTACACATTTATGCCCCCGCGAAATAGATTTCACTGATCGTGAAATTTTGAGCGCGATCAGCGGTTCAATTTAAGTACTTAGCCAAGTTTTTATCAGTATCATTCCTGCACTGCATAAACAATTCCTACACAAACCTCACAACCAGTTAGTTCAAAAGAGCCTAATCTAAGAATAAAAAATGAATAAACAAAAATCACTTGGATTGCCTCCCAAGAAGCGCCTGATTTAACGTCGCGGCACGACGCACGTTACCATCATCATTGGAACTTGATCAATGTCACCACGTGGTTGTCATAAAACTTGCCAGAGTAATGCTACACACGGTGCCCATTGACCCGGAAGATTTCACCATTTTTGTTCTTCAAGTCAAGAGCACCAAAAGGTGTTACATGCACTACCTCAAAGGGGCCACTCCATTTGCGTTTAATCTTTCCCGGAAACAGAAGTAACCGGGAGTTGAAGAGAAGGACCAAATCACCCTCCTTGAATTCCTTGTTTCGGGAATATTTGTCATGTAAGTATTTCATCTTTTCCTTGTACAATGATGATCTTGAATAGGCATGAAACCGGAATTCATCTAGCTCATTGAGTTGTTCCACCCGGAGATTTGCTGCGACATCCCACTCAATATTTAACCTCTTCAAGGCCCACATGGCTTTATGTTCTAGTCCAATTGGAAAATGACATGCTTTACCAAACACCAACCGGTACGGAGAGATACCGATTGGAGTCTTAAATGCAGTCCTATAAGCCCACAGCGCATCATCTAGCTTCCTTGACCAATCCGTTCTATTGGCATTCTCAGTTTTTGACAAGATGCTTTTGATTTCCCTGTGTTAAACCTCCACTTTCCCACTAGCTTGGGGGTGATAAAGAGTTGAGACCTTGTGATTGACACTGTACTTTGCAAGCAAAGTGTCAAATGCCCTATTGCAGAAATGAGACCCCCCATCACTGATAATTATCTGAGGAGTACCAAACAGTGTGAAGATGTTTTTCTTTAGGAACGCCACTATACTCCGACTATGTTTTTGTGCAAAGCCACGGCTTCCAACCACTTGGAAACATAATCAACTGCCACCAGAATGTAAGTATTGCCACACGAACTCACAAAAGGCCCCATGAAGTCTATGCCCCACACGTCAAAAATGTCAACTTCAAGAATAGTGGTGAGAGGCATTTTGTCCTTCTTTTATATTCCCCCAACTCTCTGACACTCATCACATCTCTTGACAAGCTCAGTTTCATCTCTATACAGGGTTGGCAAATAAAAACCATAGCTACGAACCTTGGAAGCAGTTCTGGCCCCACTATGATGACCACCGTAGGGCGAGGAATGACACGCATCAAGTATACTCACTTGCTCCTCCTCTGGGACACATCTACGAATCACTCCATCATTGTAAATATTGAACAAGTAGGGCTCATCCCAATAATAGTCCAAACTGTCATGTTTGACTTTCTTCCTTTGGTTAGAAGAGAGCTCATACGGGATAATGCCGGTAACAAGGAAATTGGCAACATCCGCGAACCAAGTCATACCATTCAAAGAAACTAAGAGGATTTGCTCATCCGGGAAAGCATCATTAATTTCAATACCATCTTTGGGCCTCCCTTCCTCTTCTAAACGGGACAAAAGATCCGCTACCTCATTTTCACTTCCTTTTCTATCAATGATCTCGAGGTCAAATTCTTGAAACAACAAAACCCATCTCATAAATCTAGATTTCGAGTCCTTCTTTGTCATCAAGTACCGGAGCGCCGCGTGATTGGTATGAACAACCACCTTGGCACCCATGAGATATGGCCTAAACTTCTCCATGGCGAACACAATTGATAACAACTCTTTCTACGTCACTATATAATTAACATTGGGCATCATTCATAGTTTTGCTTGCATAGAACACCGGATGAAATATCTTGTTCACCCCTTGCCCCAAGATCGCTCATACCGCAACATCACTTGCTTCGCACATAAGCTCAAAGGGAGATCTCCAATTTGATGTGGTAATGATCGGAGTGGTTGTCAATTTATACTTCAAGAGCTCAAAAGCCTTCATGCACTCTTCATTGAAATCAAATTTTGCATCTTTTTCTAGTAGCTTGCACAAGGGGTTCACCACTTTGGAGAAGTCTTTGATGAACCTTCGGAAGAACCTCGCGTTCCCAAGAAAACTACTAACTCCCTTGATGGAAGTCGGAGGAGGTAGCTTTGAAATCACTTCTATTTTCACTTGTCCACTTCGATTCCATTCTTTGAGATCTTATGGCATTTCTCCCAATAAAGCACAAGATTTGTCTCTTCACATCGGGATAGAACCTTGTCAAGATTTTCCAAACACTCTTCAAACGAGTCTCCAACCATACTAAAATCATCCATAAAGACTTCGAGGAAGTCTTCCACCATGTCCGTAAATATAGCCATCATGCACCGCTAAAAGGTAGTGGGTGAATTACACAATCCAAACGGCATCCGTGAGAATGCAAAGGTACCATACGGGTATGTAAAGGTAGTTTTATTTTGGTCTTCTGGGTTATGAGAATCTGGTTGTACCCTGAGTACCCATCCAAGAAACAATAGTAGGAACGCCCGGAAAGCCTGTCTAGCATTTCATCAAGGGCAATGGAAAATGATCTTTGCGGGTCACTTTGTTCAGCTTCTTCTAGTCCATACATACCCTCCATCCGGTCACGGTCCTAGGAGGGATCAACTCATTCTTCTCATTTGTCACCACAGTCACAACCCCATTTTTCGGCGCACATTGCACCGATGAAGTCCATGCATTGTCTGAGATTGGATAGATAACCCCTGCATCAAGCCATTTGATAATCTCTTTCTTGATGAATTCTTGCATAGCCTCGTTCAACCTTTGTTGATGTTCCACACACGGTTTTTGCATCATCCTAATGTATTATTTTATGCATGCAAAAGGCGGGGCTTATCCCCCGCGTGTCAGCTAATGTCCATCCAATTGCCTTTTTTCTTCTTTGAAGCACCTCAAGAGTGGAGTTTACCTGCACTTTGGTTAAGCAAGCAGAAAGAATAACATGTAATGTAGAAGAAAGGCCTAAGAATTCATACCTTAGGTGTGATGGGAGAGGCTTCAACTCCAATGTTGGTGGCTCCTTGACCGAAGGCTTTGTTGGTGGAGTCTTCCGATTTTCCAATTCCAAGGAGAGTTTACGGGGCCCATAAGAGTAGGATCCCATTATTTTTAAGGCATTCGCGCATTCACATGGACATCCCTTACATCATCCTCATGGTTCAACAAAACCACTTCCAAAGGGTCTTCCACATTGATCATTCCACTCGTATCATCAACTATCACTTCCATCACAAGATCCACAAAAGAGCAAACCTCAGTACTATTCGGCTGCCTCATTGATTTGCACACGTGGAAGACAACCTTTTTATCGCCCACCTGGAAGGTGAGCTCTCCGGCTTCCACATCCACCAATGCCTTCCTTGTTGCTAGGGAAGGCCTTCCCAAGATTATAGTCACCTCATAGTCGACTTCGCAGTCGAGAATCACAAAATTAGTAGGCAATATAAACTTGTTGTGATGACCCAAAAGGTCATCCCGCAATTTGTGTGTGCAGCCCGGTTGTGTAGCTGGGAAGTCTTTATGTGAAAAACTAATAAAAATGATACTTTTTGTGTTAGAAATTTGAATAAAGTTGATTTCAGTCAATGTTTTTGGTAAATGGACCCGGACCCGTAATTTTATGGTCCTGGAGGGTCCGTAGGAAAACATAAGACTTGGGCGTATGCCCGGAATCGAATTCCGAGCTCCCAAGTCCGAGAAATGAGTTTTTAAAGAAAATTATTTTCTGAAAAATATAAAGGTTTTTGAAAATGAAATTTCAGGTGAAACTTGTGGTCTGGGGCCCGTATCTTGGTTCCGGAGCCCGGAACATGTTCAATATGTTTTATATGTAATATCTGTGAAATTTGGAAATAAACGGACTTCGTTTGGCGTGATTCGGATCATAAATGGAAAATTTAGAAGTTTTAGAAGTTTAAAGGAATTTCATTAATTTTGATGTTTAATTCGATGGTTATGATGTTATTTCGGTGTTTGGATTACTTGAATAAGTCCGTAGGATATTTTTGAGGTTGTGTGTATATTTGGTTTTGAGCCCCGAGGGCTCGGGTGAGTTTCGGGTAGGCGTCGGAGTGCAAATGCCTTAGAAAATCTGGGTTGGGTGTTGTTTTCTGGTGTTCAGGTAAATACCCTATGCGAACGCACTCAAGGGAGTGCGAACGAACAGGGAAAAGTGGGGCCTGGAGGTCAAGGTCAATTTGTTCAATGCGAACGCACCAAGCAGGATGCGATCGTGGAGGGTCTTTGTGAGGGGGGGGATACTGTGCTAACGCGGGTGATAGGGTGCGAACGCACAGTGTTAGTGTGGGCCTGGGGGCTGGATAGAAATTACCCTGTGCGAACTCGGAGCTTGGACCGTGAAAGCACTGCTTTATTTCGCCCAGTCATTTTTTAATACCCAAAAAAAAGAACCATTACGGGATTTACCCCATTTTTCTCAAACTTCATCTTCCCCAACCCTCTTAGGCGATTTTGGAGCATCTCTGCCACCAGAGCTTCATTTTCTTCCATTTTCATCAACCATTATTAGATTCTAGGCCTAAAAACATGAAATCAAAGGTAGAAATTCGAGTTTTGGGTAGAGTTAGGGATTTTTGAATATTTGGGAATTTGGCCTTGTTTTGGGTCGGATTTCAAAAAAAATTATATATTCGGGCTCGTGGGTGAATGGGTGATCGGGTTTTGGTCCAAACCTTGTGTTTCGACCAAGCAGGGCCGTGGTCGAATTTGGAAATTTTGGAAGAATGTTGGGAAATCTATAATTAGGCATTTAAATTGAATTGTTTAGCACTTATTGATGTTATTGAGTCAATTATATCTAGATATGATTGATTTGGAGTCAGGTTCGAAAGGAAAAAAGCGGTGCTAGAGGCTTGATTAGGATTCTTGGAGTCGAGGTAAGTATCTTGCCTAACCTTGTGTGGGAGAACTACCCCTTAGGATTGAGTCCTCTTTGTTAGTTGTAGTCCGCGTATACGAGGTAACTAGTGCGTACTCAAACTTACTTGCAAATAGATTGGCCTTTTAGGATTCGTAGATTCTCATGTTACTTGTGTATGAGTTGTAATTGTTACGCTTGAATCCTTGGTTGTTAATTTCATCCTTTCCTGCTTAAATTAGAATTACTTGCTTTTGGATTCCTTGGTTGGATAGTTTACCTTAAATGACTTAATTGAATATCTTACCACTCTTATCTTCATGCTATACATGCTTCCTAAAACTGCCAAATTGACTACACTAGTGTTATCTAGCTTTGTAGTTGTTTAGCCATAGTTAGGACATCCGTTTGTTGGTGTCAAGCATACCCGTGAGTCTTACATTTTTTTATACATAGTTCTTCCCTTATGTGCTACTTGGATCTAGTTGATATACATTTATGTTGTTAGTGTTTTCTTGATGTTGCCTATTATTGGGCCCTTGACGGGGCGATGTTTTTTTCATTGTTGACTCCCTTGCCGAGATGGTATGATTTCCATTATTGTTTATACTGTTAATGATATTGTTTGCGTTGTTGACTCCCTTGCCGGGATGTTGTGATTTATGGTTCTTATTGTTGATTTCCGGATGTTGTGACTTATGTTTCTCATTGTTGATTCCCTTGTTAAATTTCTGTTTATTTATTTATTGCACGAGGGGACATTTCGTGTCGAATGTTTATTTATTTATTGCACGAGGGGACATTTTGTGTCGAATGTTTATTTATTTATTGCACGAGTGGACATTCTGTGCCTAGTGTTTGTGAGGTTACGCACGAGGGGACATTCCGTCCCGAGTGTTTATTTATTTATTGCACGAGGGGATATTCCGTGCCGAGTGTTTATTTATTTATTGCACGAGGGGACATTCCGTGCCGAGTGTTTATGCATTATTATTTCTGTTGTTCCTGTTTGCTATTTACTGCACTTGTTTTGGTGAGGATGAGAGTAAAGCACGAAGGGTGATGTCGTGCACTTGTTTTGGTGAGGATGAGAGTAAAAGCTCGAAAGGTGATGTCATGCACTTGTCTTTGCATTTTATTCCGTTGTTCTAAATTTGGATATTCCTACTGATCTCTTACTGCATTTATTGGCAAGATTTGATATTCCTCCTGTACTGCATGGCAATTTCAGAGTTACGGACTGTGTTCCGGTGGATAAATCTTGAGGAGATTTTAATCAAGGGATTTTTATTGAAAAGTATTATTAAAAAAGAAATGGTTTTGAAATGATTATGTTTGAATGACTTTTACATCGAGGGGATATTCGAAAAGCACTAGTCTTGCCTAAAATGATATTTGGAAGTCAGTTATTGGGAAAGCATCTTTGGGAAGCTTCGTATTTTGAAAGAAACTATGTTTTACATAATTCTCTCTAATACATATACTTTTATCTACTTTTGGAGAAAGCATGTTTTCAAAGGTAACTCTTCCATACTAAAATGATTTTATTTGTAAAAGTTTTTCATATGAACTGCTGTTTAAAGATTTCTACCAGTTATGAATTTTAATGGATAAGAACCTACGTGAACAAACCGACGTGGAGTTGAGTTATTAGTGTCCTCTATTGTGTTGTGTTTCCTTCGATCTGGCCTTTTTTGCTGTCCATCTTTTTGTGTATTTTTGTACTGTTTCGTGATTGATTTTTGTAGTTTCCTTTCGCTTTATATTGTCATTGTTGTAAATTATTCCGTGAAGTATTAGATAGATGTAACGTTCGGTCATTTTTATATTCATGTTATTTATTTTGTAGACCTGTGGTGTCTTGACTAGTCCTCGTCACTACTCCATCGAGGTTAGTCTTGATACTTACTGGGCACCGATGTGGTGTGCTCATACTACACTTCTCACATTTTTGTATGCAGATCCAGGTATACATTGTAGTAGCTACGTGGATGATTGCCGAGGAGACTCAATGTAACCCGTTGTTGTGTTCGCAGGCTCCGAAGTCACCTTATTTGTATTTATTATTGATACACTGTTGTATTTATTTCTAAACAGTTGTACTTAGAAGTTGTAGAAGATTCGTAGAGCTTATGACTTGTACTACCGGTTTTGGGGAAGTTTGTACATTCTATTAAGATTCTATATCAAGACTGTTAGTTTTTCTTTTATTATTGTCGTTATTTATTAACTCCTAGTCTTACCTAGTTCCTAAGTCTAGGTGCCATCACGATACCCAACGGAGGGAAATTGGGTCGTGACAAGTTGGTATCAGAGCTCTAGGTTCATAGGTTCTACGAGTCATAAGCGAGTTTAGTAGAGTCTTGCAGATCGGTACGGAGACGTCTGTACTTATCTTCGAGAGGCTACGGAACTAGTAGGACAATTTCACTTCCTTCATTCCTATTGTGCGAGTTGATTGATCTTGAAGTTTGAAATTATCGTTCCATTCTCTCACCGATGCTGAGGACACGAACGGTGATTCCATATGATGTTACCCCGAGGCAAATGTCAAGGGCCAGAGACAGAGGCCAACGAGGAGTACGTTCCGCACTTAAGATGCCTACCAGAGCAACCGTTGAGGAGTCACCAGTAGTTCTAGTTGGGGGATAGGTACTGGAAGTGCATGTTTCTACCCCAGACTTCAGGAGGCTTGGGCGCAGTTTTTGAGTATAATTGGTACGTTGACTCAGGCAGGATTGATTCTAGTGCACCAGTTGCTTCACAGATCAGGGAAGAAGTTCAGACACCCACCGTCTACACTCCAGAGCAGCGAGATCACATTAGTCAGGTACCCGTTGTCATGACAGCAAGACATCTGGTTTCAGTTCAGCCATGGTTAGGGTAGAAGCATTGGAGGAAGAATACCTTGGAATTGAGGGGTACTGGAAGTACCACCCTACTATATTTCAGTGGATTAGCGGCAGATAATGTCAAGGGTTTCCTGAAGGAGTGTCACCATATTATTCATACTTTGGGTATTGTGGAGACGAGCGGGATTGTTTTTGTCACGTCTCAGGTCCAGAGTAGTGGGTTGATCAGTAGTGACGGCATATGAGTTGGGGTCACCTGGCCAAGTTAGCTTTACTAGCATGGATTCAGTTTTCAGAGATGCTTTAAGGGAGGTTGCACCTCAGTTCCTTCGAGATGTATGGTGCGCGGAGTTTGAGCAGTTGCGTCAGGGCGTTTGTCATTATTGGAGCATGCCTTTAGATTCAGTAAGTTGGCCAGAAATGCACTTCGCTTGGTTGCTTCAGTTAGGAGATGAGTCCGTAGAGTTATTTAGGAGATTCAGGTATGATATTTGATTCAGTGGGACTCGAGAGTTAGAGTAGGATGCCTAGTTTTAGCAGCTGTAAGGGTCGCTCTCCGGTTAGAGAGCACGTGGGACCGGGAGTAAGAGGACAGACGAGATCAGGGAGAGAGTTCAGGGAGACAATGAGGCTTCGTAGATCGGAGGAATCTACTGGTCCGTATTATGGGGGCAAGGTACGACACGTAGAAGTTTTGTAGGTCAACCAGTTCAGTTTGCATTACCAGCTTCGCATGCGATATCAGGTAATCATAGGTCTCAGAGGATTTGTATTGTATGTTTTTCCACAGCCATGTCGGTAGAGAGATTGCTTTCAGTGTGGAGATGTTAGCCACAGGGTGAGAGATTGTTCCAGGATTCATGTAGGTGTGTGGTAGAAGGGTATTCAGGTGAGTAGATGGCGCCTAATAGGGGGAGACCCGACCCAGTGTTGTGTTTCATATAGTAAAATAGAGTCCGTTGTGCCAGATATCATCACCCAGGTACTCTTTGATGTGTTACGGAGGGGCACCGATTGTATTTCATTGTAGTTTTGTTGGTCGGGACGAGTTCCCTTATTTGTTGTTTCATTTATGAGTGAGTTCCATGTTTTGCACTCGATTTTGTGTTTACTCCAATTGGGAGATTCTATGATTAGTATCCCATGTCTATCGTTGTTTTATTCATTCTTGATAGTAGTGAAACTGGCAGTGAGTCCTTGTTGTTCTTCTTGGTAAGCTTTATGTGTTTTTCCTAAATATTTTGCTTACGAGTGGTGATTTGATACTCCATCGACATGTGAGTTCAGTTAGCGTTATGATTTTATCTGTTGAGATGAATTAGTAGAGGAATTTCAATTGGTGTGATATATTTTCGATATGTGATTCAGAGTTGAGGACGAGGTCCTCGTGATATTTGTGATTCAATATGTTTGGACCGGGCTAAGTACCGCAGTGGAAATTTTATCAGGATGATATCCTTGTGATTTGTTCATATGATTTTCTTCTTCCTTGTTATATTGCTTTTGGTAAGTCGGTATTGATAGAGAGTTGTGCCTATGGGCTTGTTTGATAGTTCCTTTATATGTTTCCATTTTCATATTCAGTCATTTCGGTATGTGTTTTCTTTAGTTTATTTTGCGGGATGTGTGCCCGGTGGTGTCAGTTGTGGCTGGTGACTCGGGTGTTTAATAATGAAGTCTTCTTGTTCATTGCATCATTATCATTGTTATGGGGTTTTGGAAAAGAGTTCTTTTAGATGTGGGGCTAATTGCCAATGTCAAGTTGATTTCGGGGAGCTATTGTGATCAAAAGTGTTATATGAGCCTATGTGTGATGTATTATGTTGTGTGGTCGTGCCTTGTGGGTGTAGTCATGAGTTGATGCAGCTGATTGAGACTAATGCCGGATGTGGATTTAGAATCAGGTCTTTTGTAAATGAGTAGAGGGTGAGAAGTAGAGGTAGGAGGCTTATCAGTGGTGATGTGAAGGCTATATTGCAGTGGTGATTGTTTCGTCAGGCTTTTGTGGATTAGGGTGACATGGGATCACCTGCGGGTATGTGTTAGAATTGTACAATCAATGGTTGGATGAGTTCAAAGTGAATAATGGCACGTTCGAAGACGAACGTTTGCTTAAGAGGGGGAGGATGTGATGACCCAAAAGGTCATCCCATATATTTCTAGCTAATTCTATGTTCCAAGATCATGAAAACCTCCTTCTATCTCACCTCGATTTACGTGCGCAGCCCGAGCGTGTAGCCGGGAAGCCTTTATGTGAAAAACTGATAAAAATGATAATTTTGTGTTAGAAATTGGAATAAAGTTGATTTCGGTCAACGTTTTCTACAAATGGACCCGGACCCGTGATTTGACGGTCCTAGAGGATCCGTAAGAAGATATGGGACTTGTGCGTATGCCCGGAATCGAATTCCAAGGTCCCAAGTCTGAGAAATGAATTTTTAAAGAAAATTATTTTCTAAAAAATATAAAGGTTTTTGAAAATGATATTTGAGGTGAAACCTGTGGTATCGGGCCTGTATCTTGGTTGTGGAGCCCGGAACAGGTTCAATATATTTTATATGTATTATCAGTGAAATTTGGAAATAAACGAACTTCGTTTGGCGTGATTCAGATCATAAATGGAAAATTTAGAAGTTGTAGAAGTTTAAAGGAATTTCATTGATTTTGAGGTTTAATTCGATGGTTATGATGTTATTTCGGTGTTTGGATTACTTGAATAAGTCTGTAGGATGTTTTTGAGGTTGTGTGTATATTTGGTTTTGAGCCCCGAGAGCTTGGGTGAGTTTCGGGTAGGCATCACAGTGCAAATGCCTTAGAAAATCTGGTGTGGGTGTTGTTTTCTGGTGTTCAGGTAAATAACCTATGCGAGCGCACTCAAGGGAGTGCGAACGCACAGGTTAAAGTGGGGTCTGGGGGTCTGGGTCAATTAGTTCAGTGCNGGGGGGGGGGTACTGTGCGAACGCGGGTGATAGGGTGCGAACGACAGTGTTAGCGTGGGCTTGGGGGCTTGATAGAAATTATCCTGTGCGAACGCGGAGCTTGGACCGCGAACGCACTGCTTTATTTTGCCCAGTCATTTTTTAATATCCAAAAACATAACCATTACGGGATTTACTCCATTTTTCTCAAACTTCATCTTCCCGAACCCTCTTAGGCAATTTTGGAGCATCTCTTCCACCATAGCTTCATAGGTAAGTAATTCTAACTTCATTTTCTTCCATTTTCATCAACCATTTTTAGATTCTAGGCCTAAAAACATGAAATCAAAGGTAGAAATTGGGGTTTTGGGTAGAGTTAGGGCTTTTTGAATATTTGGAAGTTTGACCTTGTTTTGGGTCGGATTTCAAAACAAACTATATATTCGGGCTCGTGGGTGAACGGGTGATCCGGTTTTGGTCCGAACCTCGTGTTTCGACCAAGCGGGCCCGGGGTCAATTGTTAGAAATTTTGGAATAATGTTGGGAAATATATAATTAGGCATTTAAATTGAATTGTTTAGCACTTATTGATGTTATTGAGTCAATTATGTCTAGATACGATTGATTTGGAGTCGGGTTCGAAAGGAAAAAGCTGCCCTAAAGGCTTGATTTGGATTCTTGGAATCGAGGTAAGTATATTGCCTAACCTTGTATGGGGGAACTACCCCTTAGGATTGAGTCTTCTTTGTTGATTGTTGTCCGCGTATACGAGGTGACGAGTGCGTACTCTGACTTATTTGCAAATAGATTAGCCTTTTAGGATTCGTAGGTTCTCATGTTACCAGTGTATGAGTTGTAATTGTTACGCTTGAATCCTTGGTTGTTAATTTCATCCTTTCCTGCTTAAATTATAATTACTTGCTTTTGGATTCCTTGGTTGGCTATTTTACCTTAAATGACTTAATTGAATATCTTACCGCTCTTATCTTCATGCTATACATGTTTCCTAAAACTGCCAAATTGACTATACTAGTGTTATCTAGCTTTGTAGTTGTTTAACCGTAGTTAGAACATCTGTTCGTTGGTGTCAAGCATGCCCGTGAGTCTTACATTGTGCTATATATAATTCTTCCCTTATGTGCTACTTGGATCTAGTTGATATACATTTATGTTGTTAGTGTTTTCTTGATATTACCTATTATTGGGCCCTGGTTTGAGCTGAGTTTTATTTCGTAAAGTTAATTGTTTAGGCGAGATTAGTTATAGATGTTTCCTTTGACAGGATGATGTTGTTTTCATTGTTGAATCCCTTGCCGGGATAGTATGATTTCTATTGTTGTTTATATTGTTAATGATATTGTTTGCGTTGTTGACTCCCTTGTCGGGATGTTGTGATTTATGGTTCTTATTGTTGATTTCCGGATGTTGTGACTTATGGTTCTTATTGTTGATTCCCTTGTTAAATTGCTATTTATTATTTATTGCACGAGGGGACATTTTCGTGTCGAATTTTTATTTATTTATTGCACGAGGGGACATTCTGTGCCGAGTGTTTGTGAGGTTATGCACGAGGGGACATTCCGTGCCGAGTGTTTATGCATTATTATTTCCGTTTTTCCTATTTGCTATTTAGTGCACTTGTTTTGGTGAGGATGAGAGTAAAGCACGAAGGGTGATGTCGTGCACTTGTTTTGGTGAGGATGAGAGTAAAAGCACGAAGGGTGATGCCATGCACTTGTCTTTGCATTTCATTCTGTTGTTCTAAATTTGGATATTCCTACTGATCTCTTACTGCATTTATTGGCAAGATTTGATATTCCTCCTGTACTGCATGGCAATTTCTGAGTTACGGACTGAGTTCCGGTGGAGAAATCTTGAGGAGATTTTAATCAAGTGATTTTTATTGAAAAGTATTATTGAAAAAGCAATGGTTTTGAAATGAATATGTTTGAATGACTTTTACATAGAAGGTATATTTGAAAAGCACTAGTCTGCCTAAAATGATATTTGGAAGTCAGTTATTGGGAAAGCATCTTTGGGAAGCTTCGTATTTTGAAAGAAACTATATTTTACGTTATTCTCTCTAATAAATATACTTATATTTACTTTTGGAGAAATCATATTTTCAAAGGAAACTCTTCCGTACTAAAATGATTTTATTTGTAAAAGTTTTTCATATGAACTGTTGTTTAAACATTTCTACCAGTTACGTATTTTAATGGCCAAGGCCCGATGTGAACAAAATGACGTGGAGTTGAGTTATTGGTGTCCTCTATTGTGTTGTGTTTCCTTCGATTCGGCTTTTTTTGTTGTCCATCTTTCTGTTTATTTTTTTACTGTTTCATGATTGATTTCTATAATTTCCTTCCTCTTTATATTGTCATTGTTGTAAATTATTCCGTGAAGTATTAGATAGATGTAGTTCGGTCATTTTTATATTCGTGTTATTTATTTTGTATACCAGTGGTCTCTTGACTAGTCCTCGTCACTACTCCATCGAGGTTAGTCTTGATACTTACTGGGCACCGCTGTGGTGTGCTCATACTACACTTCTGCACATTTTTGTGTGCAGATCCAGGTATATATTGTAGTAGCTGTGTGAATGATTGCCGGGGAGACTCAAGGTAACCTTCTGCTGCGTTCGTAGGTGTCGGAGTCACCTTCTTTGTATTTATTATTCATTCACTGTTTTATTTATTTCCAAACAGTTGTACTTAAAAGTTGTAGAAGATTCGTAGAGCTTATGACTGGTACTACCGATTTTGGGAAAGTTTGTACATTCTGTTGAGATTATATATCAAGACTGTTTGTTTTACTTTTATTATTGTTGTTATTCAGTAACTGCTAGGCTTACCTAATCTCTAAGTCTAGGTTCCATCACGATACCCAACGGAGGGAAATTGGGTCGTGACACTTGTCGACCCGTATAAGAACATCATCAATAATACCAAGGGGCCTCTTCATTGTTCTGTCCGCCATTTTTAATCTCATTGAAGTAGCTCTCGGTTGATCAATACCCAAAGTTTTGAATACGGAGTAAGGCATCAAATTTATACTTGCTCCCAAATCACATAAGGCCTTTGCAAAATCCGTACTCCCAATGGTACATGGAATTGTAAATGCGCAGGGATTTTCAAGCTTGGGAGCCATCGGGTGCACAATGGAACTAACTTGATGAGTCATTTTTATGGTTTCACATTCCATAGATCTCTTTTTAGTTACCAAGTCTTTCATAAACTTGGCGTATCCCGGCATTTGCTCAAGAGCTTCCACCAATGGAACGTTGACTGATAAGATTTTCATCATCTTAATAAACTTCTTGAATTGATTTTTGTTCTTTTTCTTTGCAAGTTTTTGAGGATAAGGCGGAGGAGGCCTTGGAAAAGGAGCCTTGGATTTTGTCTCTACCGTTTCTGGTATGTCTATCACGTGTTCCCTAGACGGGTTCATGTCATTTTGAGTCTCTCCTCGTTGTCATGAATATCAGTCCTTACTTCACCATTCAAATTCTCTTCACTCACTTGCTCATCAACTATTGGAACATCATCATTTTGCACTTCAACATCATCACTCATAACTTCTTTTGCTTGGAGGTACTTGTTTTACCACCTCTACTACTCCTTGTGGTCACCTCCATTGCATGGTCGGTATTGTTATTGTTCCCACCCTTCGGGTTTACTACCGTGTCACTAGGTAGTTCCCCCTTAGGGTGAGTTTTTATTACTTGCGAGATTTGACCCATTTGCACTTCAAGATGGCGGATGGAAATAGTGTGGGAGGCAATTTGAGCATCGGAATCGGCAGTCCGTTCCATCATCTATTTGAACATATTCTCGATCCGCCCCATTTCATTGTTTGACGAAATTTGACCTTGAGATTGATATGGAGGTGGATTGTTGGGTTGTTGATACATCGGGGGACTTTGAAATCCCGACCCCTGATTTCCATTTCCTCTCCAATTGTTGTTGTTATTGCCATTCCAATTGTTATTGCCACCCCAATTCTGGTTGTTGTTCCCCCAGTTGTTTGAGTTGTTATTGTTATTGTTCCAATTTCCTTGGCCTTTATTTCCCCAATTTTGATTATTACCTTGTGATCTCCACTGTTAATTTGGAGCATTCCTCTGTTGTCCTTGATAGTTGTTGGCATACAATACTTCCTCACTTTGGTCATCATATGAATCATCTTGGTTGTAGCCACTTCCACTTTGCTCATATTGATCATGATTGCTTTGAATTTGTTGGCCATGTTGTCCCCTCATGTTGACCAATAAATTGACACCTTCCATTGCATTTACTTGTTTTGGTCCTTGAATCTGCTGAAGTTGTACTTTGGCTAGCTAGTTCATGGTTTTTGTTAACTCAGCTACGGCTTGTCCATGGTCTTGGAGTTCCTTGTTATGATTGATTACATTCGGATAACCTTGGGGAATATTTTTCCCGACTTTTCCACGCTGAAGAAGTGTCAGCCATTTCATCAAAAATGTCACATACCTCTGCATAAGGTAGCTTCATAAAATTACCCCATGTTAACTGGTTCACCACACATTGATTGGTCGTGTTTATACCCCGATAAAATATCTGTTGGATCATTGCTTCTATCATGTCATTATTGGGGAATTCCTTGACCATAGTTCTATATCTCTCCCAAATTTGATGAAGGGTTTCATTGGAATCTTGTTTGAAGGCTAAGATCTCATCCCTTAAAGTTTCCATATGTCCGGTTGAGAAAAACTTGGCTATAAACTTGTCATCCAACTCGTCCTGCTTAGTGATGGAATGGGGGAGTCTTTCGAGCCAGTCCAAAGCTTTCCCTCTAAGTGAAAAAGGGAACAATCTCAGTCTCAATGCATCCTCTAACACATTTGTCTGTTTGCTTCCCCAACAGGTATCCTCAAATCTCTTTAAATGTTTATATACATTTTGATGGGGAGCGCCTGTGAAGTACCCGCGTTGCTCCAATAAGGTTAACATCACATTTGTAATTTGGAAATTGCTCGCCCGGATTCGGGGTGGGACAATTGCACCTGCATAACCTTCATTTGGAAGTACCCGAGGGCTGCTCACGGAGGAGGTGGGGGAGGGGCTGGAATATTTGCATTGGCCTGGCGGCCTCTTCTTTGAGCTTGAGGCACCAAATGATCCTCATCATCACCATTATCATCTACCTCCTCCCTCGGGACAACATTGCCGAGAGGATCAACCAATTTGTACCTAAAGTAAATAACACACAAAAGTTAGTAAAATAGAAGGAAAGAAAATCAATTCACACAACTAGTCAGATAGATAGCCAAAACCATTTAACTCCCCAGCAACGGCACCAAAAAGTGACCGACTCTAACCTACACCACTATATGATGGCGAAGAGTGGTCGATGCAGTTTTACCCAAAAGGTCGGGATCGATATCCACAGGGAGTTAATATTGGTTGGGAATTGGATTTCTATCTAATCTAGCTACGTGTGTTGTCTTTAATTTCACTTCTAACCATGATTGGGTTTGATTCTATTCTACTTTTTAATGCTATTGATTGCTGAAAATAATCAAAGTATAATGTTTTTGTAGTATAGTTTTTCAAATGATAAAAAGCACTAGGGAAGTGACTTCCGCCTAGGCGAGTATCCAATGGGGTCTAAAATTTAGGACTAGCTTGTTATATTTGGGGTCGTGATATAACCTCCACACATAATTACTCACTCTATACCTCTCGGTAGTTTGAGTGACCTTGCCCGAATTGGCTTTCTCAAGCCTAATTGGGTGTTCAAATAATGCAAGTGAAATTTGGCTCAAGTCGGGTATTACTATTTCTAGGTTTAACCCTTTAATTGGGGATATCAATCTCTTGAATTCAACTCAATTCCTTGTTAGCCTATTTTACCTAGACTAGGGCCCTCTTTCTCAAGAAAAGCCCTAGTCATAAAGGCACGAATCAGTGTTTGCAACCACCAATTAAACAGTTAAAGCATGAAACAAGCTAAATATCACTAACTCATAAACAAATAAGCCCTAAAATTGAAGACTCATTAAACACCCACACTAGGGTTGGGTCTCAACCCTAGATAATGGGTCTAGCTACTCATAATTATGCTAGAAATCAAAGATGAAGATGAAATATAAGCCATAAAAGTTAAATACAAGAACAAAATCTAAAGATATTAGCTAAAACTACTCTAAAATTACTCAAAGTGGTAAAGTACGGCTGTTCATGAGCTCCCTAATACAAAATTTAACCTAAAATGTGAAAAAAATCTATTTATACACAGCTAAAATTACTAGACAAAAATGCCCCTAAGGAGGTTCCGCTGACCGCGTAAAAATGGGCGCCTCAACGTTTGGACTTTGGCGGCCGCGAAAAAACAAGCGCGGACCGCGTTTCTTCAAATTTGGACTTTGACTGGTCTAGGTTTCACGGACAGCATAAATTCTACCACATCTATGTGATCTTCATTCGTAGCCGCGTATTTTGTTCGCGGACAGCGTTTCTCAGTTGGGCCTTACTTGCAAACTCTCTAAACTCCTTATCTCTCTCCCAGCGAAATTTTCATCGCCTCCGTGTCAGGTGGTTTCGCGGCCGTGTAGTGTAGATGCGGACCGTGTTCTTTGCTTGATCCAATATTGCAAGGCCTCTGAACCTCTATCTCCGCTCTTAGAGAAATTCTAGTCGCGACCGCGTAAAATATTTTGCAGCCGTGTAATTCCATAGCGGTCGACGGTCTATTTTGAGCCAAATAAACCTCTCTGAACTTGAATCTCGAGGCATCGTATTTGTGGCCGCCTCAGTGGAGGTACTTACACGGCCACGTAATATCATTGTTGTCTGCACTCAGTTCCATCCTTTGGGCTTGTGCAAGTTTAACTCCTTTTTGAGTTTATTTAGGCTTCTTTGCTCATTTTGACCAAAACATCCAAGTAAGCACCTTAAGTCAGTGTAGGGGAATACCTTAACGCATTTTTGACCCAAAACCTAAGCAAAATAGAGCAAATAGTAGGCTAAAATCCCTAGTTATCACATATCCTCAGGATCGATGTACGATTCGGACTCGTAATCATCCCTCACTACGCCGTTCAATATCTCATCAACCAGAGAGGAGGTTCGAGCCTACTGAGACGAGGAAGGACCACTCTGAACAATGGTGACAGCCACCGAGTCCTATCGTGGCATCATTACGGCTCCTCCGTCCGTGGATCAGGTAACACCTCCGCTCCCTAGGTAACCTCTCTCACATTTTCAGACACCGTCCCTACATGGTTAGACCTCAAGGGAACATCACTCAATGGTGTCTCTTCCTATGTTATCCTTCGCCTCTTTGATGGGATCTCTTCGACCACACCACGAGAGGATTCTCCCATCGAGCGAACCATGGGAGCTGGAGAGCCTGAGCGAGGAACATTCTCAGTGCGACAAGACAGTGCAGTGGTTTGATTCTGAGCACCCTCATTAAGTGCCACCCGAAGTGCCGACCTAGTAGGGGAGGCCGGCTGGCAGAAGGCAAGAGTAGGAGCCCTCTCCCTTCTCACCCTTCTCCGACCTGTCAAAAACGACATACGACTTCATGTAAAAACCAAGCAAAGAAAATGCAGGGCTAAAGTCGAACGACTATGTTCGAGACAAGGCAACTTACCAACAGAGGGTCTACGCCCAAACCTCTCATGGGAATGCGTCCATTCGTGAATCCCTGCTCTGTGAGGCAGAATTGAAGCCACCCATCCGCGGATAAACCAGCGGAGGGGGCCACCTCTCAACTGCAACAAAAATGGAACGAGCAAACGACCAACAACGGTCAGTCGGTGAAATCACAAAGTATGAATAATCAATCAACGTAGTAAAAAATAAAAGGCGAAGGAAAACTCACGGGAAAAATTCCACGTCTCAGGAAACCCAGCGGGATTAAACAGCAAATGTTCCGTGCGGACGTAGAAGAAACTGTCCCAAAAATAAAGATTGGTCTTATTATCCATTTCGACCACTAGGCTCTTTGTACCCCGATGGTGGAGGTGCAACACGGTGCCCCTTTAGAATCTGGGGACGAAGAGATGCATCATATGTTGTAGGGAAACGCCACGCCAGCCAGCTCCGCATAATTATTGAGCATCAAAAAGAGTTTGTATATATATGGGGTGAGCTGGGCCAGGCACACCTCATAGAAATGACAGAATCCCGCCGCCAATGAGGGAAAAGGGAGTGTGTATCCGATAACGAAAGGGTACGTGTAGAAAGCGCAGTACCCCGGACGGTGCAAGTGCAATAAATCGCCTCCCGCTGGGACAAGTTCGATATGTTCTGGGATTCTCCACTTGAGTTTGAAGGTAGAAAGTGCCGCAGCATCCATTATAGAGAGCACCGATGCGGGCTCATCCTCAGCGGCATGGTTAAATTCATTATGTGGCTTCCCTGGGCGGGGAACCACCTCATCCACCGTTGGAAAACTCTCGTCTTCCGTTAAACTCATTCCCTCATCAAGGGAGGGGGTGATATTTTCCGGTATTGGATCATTGACCACCGAGTTAGGGTTAGAAGAACTAGCCATTGTGAACAAATGTGGAGATCGAGGAAATAGAAGAAGAGATATGACAGTCACAGAGGATGTCTGTGTTTTGAGAAGTATGAACAAGCGAGAAAGAGAAGGTGCTTTCGCAGATCTTTCTTGAAAACGATTCGAGTAATGTTGCACCAGAATGAAAGTCTCCTATTTATAAAGACAGAAACCTCGGTTTACAAAAATAAAGCGCCGCCTTTTTCAAAAAGTAATGTGAGGGCCATAAGAAACCATGCGACGCTCAGCAAATGTGCACCATAATTACACCTGACGAATTTAATGTCATTCCAACTGACACACTGATCTGAAATTTCATCTGGTACGTCACATCACTACCCCTCAGGGAAATGCTCACTCTTCGGCCAAAACTTTCAGATTTCTGTGCTAATATTGGCAAAGTCCGCCCACCGCGCTCGCCCAATGCCAACCACCATATGCGGAGGGACTAACTTTATGGGTCGAAATATGACCACATATGAATGACCTCAAGACTCGACGGTAAGAAAGCGGCTAGGTCGTGATGGCGCATACGGAAGGCCATAATGACGCATTCTACGGCCCTGGCCGAGGTTGATTCGCCAGAAAGCCTCTACAACGCAGCATATGTTGCAGCACCCAGGGAGGTCGACCTAAAGTACCAGTGAAAAATCACAGTATGCAGGTTAAGGACCGGTGGATAAATAGAAAAGGCTAGTATATATACTGGGGGAGATCTTGTAAGAAAAAGGAGGCTGAGCGCCTAGCTACTGCTTCTCTTTGTAATAAAAGTTATGGAATCAGTAAGGTCATAGCCATCAACAATGATCTTCTTTCTCCCTCATTTATATTTCGTATTGTGTAATAATATCATGGTGAACGTAGGTTTTCTAGATACATTCAGCAACCTTCACGATATTAATATAGTCATAAATTTGATTTCATTTAAGATCTCTTACTTGAGATCCTTTGATCTAGTGTCAATCAACTTTGGCTAGGATTTATCCTTTATTTTCTCAATGTACTTGTGTTTAACAAAAGGTCTTGAACTTTTTGGTCAAACAAATATCCCATCCCATGGGAAGTTGATATTCTAACTTCTAATTGTACCGCATAAACTGGAACAGAGGGAACACTTAGTATCTTTCACATGTCTTATCACTTAATTATGCACTGATTTCCTTAGATCAGAAGATTCAAGAATGCCTCCATATATGGAAAGGGCCTTGTTGAGTACTTAAGAATCATAATATTTTTTTTGTCTAAATGATAAAAAAAAAAATATTTTTTCAAAAACTTCATTTTCCTCATTTCTTTTAGTAACCAAGAAACTTGTTTAACAATAACTGCGCAAAATTGGAGTTTTGGATTAATATACTAAGGAGTTATACATGATTGTCTACCCGTTTTCCTTTTTCGATAAAGAAAAAAAATACCTCTGATCCTACTTGCACTAGAATACCAATGTAATTGCTAATATACCAAAAGAAAACGTATCTACTATTTCCTATAACTGCCTGAAGAATTGTCTACGACTAAAAAAGGCAGTGCGGTGCATAAGGCACTTCACGTCCATGTAGGGTTCGAAGAAGGGACGTATTCTTGGAGTGTGATGTAGACAACTATCCTAATACAAGCATTAGTGCTGCTTTCACAGTTTAAACCCGTGACATATTTTTCTAAGACTTATTGGTATAATTAGAATGCCAAATTAATTAAGAGCCCATTTGAATTAGCTTATTTGAAGTAGCTAATAAGCATTAGGTGCTGAAAAGCACTTTTAAGTGTTGAAGCTGATTTAATAAATAATTAGTTACGTGTTTGGATACAAATGCTGAAACCGATAATAAGTTGTTGCAGTGTTTGATAAAGAAGTGCTGATAAACTCTTTTTCTGTTAAAATGACTTTAATAATCTTAGAACTGTTTACACTTATAAGGGTGTAATTTCTTCAAAATTTTAGATTCGAGATCGATTCAAATACAAAATATTCTATTTGTCATTTTATTTTAAATATAACTGTGATTGGATAAGATAATTTTTATGATAAATATAATGTATTTTATGATAAGAATATAATCATAAGTTATATAACTTTATAAGATAGTTGAATACATAATGCACAACTTCATAGGATTCATCACGGAGGAATAGAGATTACGGCAAATAAATTGAGAATTTGCTTACCTCAATTATTAGTGAGAATTGCAAACGTGAAGAGGCAAAGGGTTTAGGTTTGAAGAAATACGTGAGACAGTGAATAGGTTTGACGTAGGGATATGTGAGTAATTTTTTGAAAAGGAGTATTTTAGTGATAAAATAGTAAAAGTCTTGGTTAAACTTAAAGTGCTTATTGTATGGGTCAAAATCCGACCAGGTTCAGCAAATGAGAATTGTCACGATCCCAAACCTAAACTAGTCGTGATGGCGCCTATCGTGGAACTAGGCCAGCCAACTTAACACTTAAAACGTAGAGAATCTTTCATTTATATCATTACTAATCTGATAACCCATAGGGTTTCGTTTAATCATTTTTAAAACAGATAAAGCTACACCAAATGTTAAATACAACCCCAAGATCCCGGAGTCACTGGTCATGAGCATCCAAAGAAAATAAACAAGTCTGAAAAATAAACTCTATTATAGTAAGCAGGACTGCGGACGCGTGCAGCTACCTAGCAAATCTTCGATAAGTCTCTGGAACAGATAGACAGCTTACTCTGACCTAGCACTCGGATCTTCACACAAGGTGCAGGGAGTAATGTGAGTACGCCAACTCAGTAGTAATGAAAGTAAATAAGGTCTAATCAGTAAGAAACACATAAAATCAAGTCATCAACTCACAATAAGCACAATCTTTCTTTCCAATAGTGTATACATTAAATCCTCACGCTTAAAAAAAGCCGATTTTAGTGAAAATCCTTTGAAAAATGTAATTTCCAACAGTTTCAATAAAACGTTCAAGAAGTTTAGTGAAAAATGATATGAATCATAAGTAGCCACTCGGGCAAAAAAAACATGAATAATAAACCGCCACTCGGGCATAACAGCACTCAGAATCAGTCCCTTAACATGCCTCACAATCACTCATAATCAGCCCCTCGGAAAACCTCACAGCCACTCATGCCTCCCAATCACTCGTCACTCGTTACTCGGCACTCGTACTCACTAGGTACCTGCGCTCACTGGGGGTGTACAGACTCCGGAAGGGCTCCTACAGCCCAAGCGCTATAGCAAGCCAAATCATGGCATCAAACACTCTGGCACTCGGCCTATCAATAACATGTTGCGGTGTGCAGACCGATCCAATATCATATCCTCACAAATCAGGCCCTCGGCCTCGATCAGTCATCATAAACAATATAACATGTTGCGTCCCGCATCCCGATCCATAATATCCTCACAACATTGTCCCTCAGCCTCACTCAGTCAGAAACCTCTCAAAAAGCCACTCGGGATATCAGTAAAACGGGGTACTCAACCCAAAATATTATTTTATATTTCAAAATAGCGTAAATAAGACTGCGTTTCGAAATCAATTAAACATAACATGACTGAGTGTAAATCATAAGTCAACATAGTGAGGAATAGCAGTGAAAATCCCCCAAGGGGTTTAAACAGGTTGGCACAAGGCCCCAAACATGGTGTTCAGCCCAAATATAGTAATAGTCTCATAACATGAATATCATTTGATTTAAAAGAAATTACGCAACTCAATAGTTACCACGGGAAGGACCAAGTCTCAATCCACAATCAGTGCACGCCACACAATCGTCATCCGGTGTGTGCGTGATACCAAAACAGTGAGAAAATACTAAGTCTAGGGTTTCATACCCTCAGGACAAGATTTATAGTCATTACTTAACTCAAATCGGCCCAAAAACTACTCCGCATTGCTCTTGCCTCTCGAATCAGCTCCCGAATGATCAGAATCTAACCAAAACAAAATTAATAACATCAATATATGCTAGGGAGACGAAACACATTCAAAAATTATCAAAATTAGGCATAAATCCCGATATTTGGCCAAACCCGACCCCCGGCCCCACGTCTCGGAATCCGGTATAATCACAAAACTAGAATCCTTATCCTTCCACGATCTACCCCTATTAAATACACCAAATCCAACCACAAATGACCCTTCAATTCCGCAATTAAAGTCTCAAGTTTCCAAGCCCTAACCCCAAATTTAATTACTGATTTTCCCCATAATTTCACCCTAAATCAGTCCAAAAATCACATAGAAATGTGTTTTAGGTTCAAAAATCTTACCTCCACGAAGCTCTCTTCAATTCCCCCTTCAAAACCCTCTCTCAAAGCTCAATCCCAGATGAAAATATTGGTGAAATAGCTCAATTTCGCGAAGGCTGGCATTTATACCATTCTGTACAGAGAAACCGCATCTACCGTCGTTTCCTCGCACCTGCAGTCCCAGGTGTGCACCTGCGAAAGTCACTTAAATCGAAATTTTGCACCTGCGGCTCGACCTCCGCACCTGCGATTTCGCAGGTGCGGCTTAATTATCGCACCTGCGCACCTTTTCCACACCTGCGTGCCTGGCACATGCGCTCAACCATCCACAGGTGCGGCCACACCAGAGGGCAACACCAGCAGCATTTCAGCTACATTTTTCCAACTTCAAAGTCCCCGAGGGCTTTCTGAAATCAACCCGAGCCCGTCGGGACCCCAACCAAAAATACAAACAAGTCATAAATGATCACCCGAACTTAGTCGAACACTCGAAACACCCAAAATAACATCGAAACTTCAATTCAATCCATGATTCAAGCCTAAGATTCCTAAAACTTCCGAAAATCACCAACGATGCCGAAACCAACCAAAAAATGTCTGAATGACCTGAAAATCTGCACACACGTCCAAAATGACACTACGAACCTGCTCCAACTTTCGGAATTCCATTCTGACCCTGATAGTCTATTTTCCAATGCCGACCAGAAATCGTCAAAAACTCAACTTCGCCATTTCAAGCCTAATCATACTCCGGACATCAAAACCACGTTCTAAACACACCCCTAAGTCCCACATATCCTAACGAATCTATCTGAGCTATAACATCCACATTCCGAGGTCGTTTTCCTACTTGTCAACCCCCGGTTGACTTTTCTAACCTTTAAGCTAACTGAAGAGACTAAGTGTCTCAATACTCAGCACGATCACTCCGATCTGAACCAACCGGCCCCAACACAACATAAACAGACTAAGCAATGCATGAAAAAGTAGAAACAGGAATAACGGGGCTAATTCCACGGAACGACCGGCCGGGTCATTACATTTTCCCCTCTTAAACAAACGTTCGTCCTTGAACGTGCCCAGAGTTGTTCTAAAAACCACCAAAATTGTTGTGTAACCTTCCATGCATATACTCGAGGGTGATCCCACATCATCTATCACATATAGGTTCAATAGCACAACACAGTTGAAATTTCGAAATCCAATCCTGACCCATAAACCTTAGAACCAAATTTTCGCTTCTAACATAATTTACAAGATCAAAATTCCACAACTATAAACTGAACAATTCTGAACACGCAGTATCAAGCCATATCTGAACCCAAGATGAAATCACATAATACACTGCATGACTCAAACACCCATAGCGATAACTCCTAATCACAATAGCTGCTCAGAACAACCCAATACCAGTACATATTCGCTCATCAAGCAACGCCTTGCTCTAACACTTACATATACTTCCTATGATGAAAGAAACATGTCGAAACTAGCAACCATTCGTCCAATCAGCCAGTCATCGAACTCTCCTTCTCCGACAAGAAATACTGCAAGGTTTCTAAGCCAATCAGCATCAATATCCTCCCAAATATACCGTAACCAGATCCGGAAGTACCAATTCTAGGTCTGACAACATCATCTCATCTACCACAATCACTCTAGCAACATGACGCATCAACACCATCCAGATTCATAACCTGTGCAGCTTGTGCACTCGATAGCAACATCCCACAAACTCAAATTATACCAAATATTCACACGGGGGAATATCCTGCCATTAACAATTACCATCACAACACCATTCTAAGAGCCTGGCACATATCGTAAAAATCAAAACACACGAATCTGACACCAAGGATCATACCTCCACATAATTCCGCTACAATGTGCGATCCCATCCATACACCGGTCCCCATGAGATACTTCAAGCCACCTTGCTTAAAATCCATAAACATGCGAAATTCGACATCAAGTACTCCAAGTGCATTTCCATAACCACGGGGGAATTGGACGATACCATGACACATGAAACAGAAAGAACATAACCAATACGTCTCAATCCCATAATACCCAATTACTTACCTTACTCAACTCCCACTATAAAACCCAAATAAATCCGCACCACATGTGCATATAACCAACAGTCACCACTCCTCGAAAGACCAAGGGAAACTCATAGATCATCCCAGAATATGAATAAATTCAATGACAATCGAATGGTATATCCCTCAATAATAGCATCTCGTAGTCAAAAATTCCGACCCGGTGTTGATCACACACCCATACCGGGCCTACCAATGAACCCTAAATCAGCACTGGCCATTCGCAACAGATGGATAACTCTCCGAAAGTTCATAATGACTGAATCATAGCCCATACTAACATCTTACTAGCTTTACTCACATCTTCACCGTCCACAACTAAAAAATAAGCTGCTTATGAGAACTGTCAGTCTCGAAGTCCATGAAGCGCACAAATTACCATATCTGATCCCAACTCCACCGCAGGAATATTTAACACATCCCTAATACTCAATCATTCCAGGATGGATACCTATAATTCTTCCATGCCACCAAGCAACCTTGAATATCAACAGTCGATCCAACAAGAATGTGTCGCAATACCAATGAAGCACCCTTAACTCCACACGTTGACCTTTTTGAAATATATACCCTCATCAAGCCACCCAATTGGTGATATCATCTACCTAGTCATCTGAATATGCCAATGTTGCCTAAGAATTTTGACCTTACTTCCAGAACTGAACTGTGACCTCACACATGCAAATCTCAACTCTACACAACATACCGCATACACCATGCCATCCTATGATAAATATGAGAACTTCATAACCCCTTCCGAGCCACAAGCAACTACGTACCCAACTAGTCAATAACTTTACATTTGGTCCCATCTAGAAATGAAATCACTATACATCACGAGCTCTTTGCTCCAGTAGAAAATATACATCTCTAACCGAAGTAGAAACCATCAAGAACTCTCTGAATCCCATTTGTAAAACACCAAGCCGTCAAGACTGAATCCTTCTAACTCAACCAAGCTACGCAGGTCACCAAACCCAAGAGTATTGCTAAGAAACACCTGTAAAAACTCATTGCCTCATAAACACCCAAGGAACTAATCATATCATTTGCCATGCTGATCCGACCTACTACAAAGTTATCCTATTTATCCAAGCTCCTTCTGACTTACCTTCGAATTGATACTTCTCTTAGCCATAATACTGCAATTCTCAACGTAGACTCACCACACGAGACCCAAGCATAAGACAGCACCATCTAAGACTCGTAAGCCGCTGAATACTCTCTCAAATATCCCCAAAAGTACCACATTCAAAATACTTACCCTGGAGAGACTTCTTGCGAATCTAAAGCCATTACCTTCACTTTATGATATTTATATGTAGAATCCATGATAATGTAGAAAGGCCACAAATCTTGACATCCTCCAATGTCGACCTCAGTTTCTAGACAAATACACATCCTGAAGATTCCCAATTGATATATATAACCTTGAATCTGTTAGAACCATTCTCGAGAGTTATCCACTCTACGCAAATCTCAATTACACTGATCAAGCAGATAGAACGACCTGGCCCCATTTGCACACCAACATACTAGGAAGTAATACACACACTGGAAGCAACAAGAAAATTCATACACTGCACCCACTACACCTTTTACAATTACAACTCAATCATTCTATAAAACCCCTCTACCCATAGAATACATTACAATTTTTATCGAAAATTCCCATCACTCGAGTCGTTCCCAGACTCCACCTCTGTAGGTCATAACTGATCCACCAATATACCTTGAACTGGAACCAATACAACACATAACCGTGCAATCAACTTATCATTTACATCCTCCCCCACTTGGATAAAAGATAACGACCAAGACAAACAATAACTCACAATGCCCATACACTATCACTGTCACCATACTGTAGTGAGATTCAAAAAATTCCTTCATAAGCTCATATGACACAAACCATATGATACTCCACATCGTATGCAAATCTCGCATTCACCATTGAATGGTCATGCCAACTTCCACAAGCGATCTAACTAAAATCACAGCATATATCACCTACTGGTAAAAAAGAACTTTCTATACAACAACATAAGGATCACATAACCTCAGGACACCTCGCAGGAGATAACCCCGCCTACTTAGCCTCAAACTAATATCTCTCTATACCCTTCCAAAAATCATAGCTATTACGCAATCACTTTATCCTCCTACATTAAAAACAACTAATGTATACCCTCGAGGCATCATATACGCGGTACAAGAGCCTGAAGCTGATGGGAGAACTAACACTGGGGTTGTGGTTAAAGAAATCTTGAGCTTCTGAGAGCTCTTCCCGCACTCGTCTGACCCCCTGAATACCCTCACTAGACACAACGTGCCCCAAGATTGCTACTGAACTGAGCCAAAAATTCACACTTGGAGAACTTTGCATAAAGCTTCTCCTCTATCAACCCCTATCATACCCTTCTCAATGCTGAGCATACATCCTCCTGGATACGAGAGCATACCCAGATGACATCAATGATTACAATAACAAAGGAGTACTAATACAGCTGGAATACAACGTTAATCAAATACATGAACGTTGTTGGGGAATTGGTCAGCCCAAAAGACATCACCAGGAACTCAGAACACAACAGGAAAATCCATTTTACTCCCCAACTAAACTACATGAGAGGTCCTTCGATACACTAACAATTCAAGGCCATATGCCAACTCAAGACAGAAGTCAAACACTCAATAGTTCTTGCCACGTCTCTCGCCAATTCTTTTTGTCACAATCAAACAACCTGAACACATCTAACCATCAAATCACACTCACTACATCGTCATCTAGTCACAAAATCCCATCACTAAGGACACAAACGGATATATAAGTTCCCAAATGCGCGTGCTCACACAAACAAAATCTCAGCACCCAAGCCACAAACAAAATCCGGCCTCAAGTCCTTCAGACTGGCCCATTATCAACATGCCAAAAAATACATCTTGTACTTCACCTATGGAAATTACAAGTCGTCGATACACAGCTGATACCGAGCGCTCACGTGCGCATTCGAATACATGAAATAAATTCAAAGAATTACGCTTTTGGCTGAATAGATGGATTCTCACGACAAGAATTCAAGAATGTGAGATTTTTCCTAAGGGTTCTGCAGCCTCTCGAAGATAAGTGCAGACGTCTCCGTACCGATCCGCAAGACTCTACTAAACCTGCTCATGACCGGAGTGTCCTATGTAACCTAGGCTCTGATACCAACTTGTCACGATCCCAAATATAAACTAGTCGTGATGGCGCCTATCATGGAACTAGGCCAGCCAATTTAACAATCAAAACGTAGAGAATCTTTCATTTATATCATTACTAGTCTGATAACCCATAGGGTTTTGTTTAATCATTTTTAAAACAGATAAAGCTACACCAAATGTTAAATACAACCCCAAGATCCCGGAATCACTGATCATGAGCATCCAAAGAAAATAAACAAGTCTGGAAAATAAACTCTATAATAGTAAGTAGGAGAAAAGCAGGACTACGGACGCGTGCAGCGACCTCGCAAATCTCCGAGAAGTCTCTGGAACAGATAGACAGCTCACTCTGCCCTAGAACCTGGATATGCACACAAAGAACATGGAGTAATGTGAGTATGCCAACTCAGTAGTAATGAAAGTAAATAAGGTCTGCACAGTAAGAAACACATAAAATCAAGTCATCAACTCACAATAAGCACAGTCTTTTTTTCCAACAGTGTATACATTAAATCCTCACGCTTAATAAAAGCCGATTTCAGTGAAAATCCTTTGAAAAATGTAATTTCCGACAGTTTCAATAAAATGTTCAAGAAGTTTAGTAAAAAATGATATGAATCATAAGTAGCCACTCGGGAAAAAAACATGAATAATAAATCGCCACTCGGGCATAATAGCACTCAGAATCAGTCCCTCAGCATGCCTCACAATCACTCATAATCAGCCCCACGAGCAACCTCACAACCACTCATGCCTCCCAATCACTCGTCACTGGGCACTCGGCACTCATCACTCGCACTTAGTAGGTGCATGCGCTCACTAGGGGTGTGCAGACTCCGGAGGGGCTCCTACAGCCCAAGCGCTATAGCAAGCCAATCATGGCATCAATCACTATGGCACTCGGCCTATCAATAACTTGTCGCGACGTGCAGCCCGATTCAATATCGCATCCTCACAAATCAGGCCCTCGGCCTCACTCAGTCATCATAAATAATGTAACATGTTGCGGCGCACAGCCCGATCCATAATATCCTCACAACATTGGCCCTCATCCTCACTCGATCAGAAATCTCTCAAAAAACCACCCACTCGGGTTATCAGGGGTATTCAAAGCAATATCATTTTATATTTCAAAATAGTGTAAATAAGATTGAGTTCCAAAATCAGTTAAACATAATACGACTGAGTGTAAATCATAAGTCAACACAGTGAGGAATAGCACTGAAAAGCCCCCAAGGGGTTTAAACAGGTTGGCACAAGGCCCCAAACATGGCGTTCAGCCCAAATATAGTAATAGTCTCAAAACATGAATATCTTATGATTTAAAAGAAATTACGCAACACAGCAGTTACCACGGGAAGGACCAAGTCCCAATCCCCAATCAGTGCACGCCATACACTCGTCATCCGACGTGTGCGTCATAGCAAAATAGTGAGAAAATACTAAGTCCAGGGTTTCATAGCCCCAGGACAAGATTTACAGTCATTACTTACCTCAAACCGGCCCGAAAACTACTCCGCTATGCTCTTGCCTCTTGAATCATCTCCCGAATGCTCCGAATCTAACCAAAACAAGATTAATAACATCAATATATGCTAGAGAGACGAACCCATTCGAAAAGTATCAAAATTTGGCACAAATCCCGAAATTTGGCCAAACTCGGCCCCCGGGCCACGTCTCAGAATCCGGTAAAAATCACAAAACTACAATCCTTATCCTTCCACGAGTCTACCCATATAAAATACATCAAATCCAACCACAAATGACCCTTCAATTCCGCAATTAAAGTCTCAAGTTTCCAAGCCCTAACCCCAAATTTAGTTACTGATTTTTCCCATAATTTCACCATAAATCAGTATAAAAATCACATAGAAATGGGTTTTAGGTTCAAAAATCTTCCCTCCACGAAGTTCTCTTGAATTCCCCTTTCAAAATCCCCTCTCAAAGCTCAATCCCGGATGAAAATATTGGTGAAATAGCTCAATTTCGCGAAAGCTGGCAATTATACCATTCTATCCAAAGATTCCGCACCTGGGGTCATTTCCTCGCACCTGCGGTCCCAGATGTGCACCTGCGGAGGTCACTTAAATCTGAAATTTCGCACCTATGGCTCGACCTCCGCACCTGCGGCTTCGCAGGTGCGGCCCAATTCTCACACCTGTGACCTTCTCTCAGCCAGGCCAATTCTGCACCTGCGCGCCTTTTCCACACCTGCGCTCAAGCATCTGTAGGTGCAGCCACACCAGAGGACAACACCAGCAGCATTTCAGCTGCATTTTTCCAACTTCAAAGTCCCCGAGGGCTATCCGAAATCAACTCGATCCCCTTGGGACCCCAACCAAAAATACAAACAAGTCATAAATGATCACCCGAACTTAGTCGAACCCTTAGAACACCCAAAATAACATCGAAACTCCAATTCAATCCATGATTCAAGCCTAAGATTCCTAAAACTTCCGAAAATCACCAACAATGCCGAAACCAACCAAAACAAGTCTGAATGACCTGAAAATTTGCACACACGTCCGAAATGACACTACGAACCTGTTCCAACTTCCGGAATTTCATTCCGCCCCTGATATTCTATTTTCCACTGCCGACCGAAAATCGCCAAAAACTCAAATTCGCCATTTCAAGCCTAATCCTACTCAGGACATCAAAACCACGTTCTGAACACACCCCTAAGTCCCAAATCTCCTAACGAAGCTATCTGAGCCATAACATTCACATTCCGAGGTCGTTTGCCTAATAGTCAACTCCCGATTGACTTTTCTAACCATTAAGCTAACTGAAGAGACTAAATGTCTCAATACTCACCATGACCACTCCGACCTGAACCAACCGACCCAATGCATCATAAACAGACTAAGAAATGCATGACAAAGCAGAAACAGGAATAACAGGGCTAATTCCACGGAACGACCGGTCGGGTCATTACACGAATGAACGAGTTATGGACGAGGTCGAGTAGGTCCCAATAGCGAGGAGTCGCCAGCGAGATATCAAGACCGAGGTCGAGTAGAGAAGCATAGTAGTAATGACTAGGATAGTCTTTAGAATCACAAAATGAAATATTCAACTGAATATTCCCTTGGTTGTACTTTTTAGGGTTTCTTATGAATATCCCTTATAAATAGTAAGAGATAGGGAACAAAAGGTGGATTCACTTTCTGATAAGAACATATGTAAGTAGTTGACTCTTGAGAAGATACAAAAAGCTTGCCTTGCTACTGTGATTGATTTTGTTGCTTATTCTACCTTTTCACTCACATGATCTAAGAACACTTCATCCATTTTCATATTTAGTTATCGCACGTTGTTGTCAGAAGGAGGAATCATCCGCATCATTCAATATTTGGGTGAATCATTCTTCCTATTAACATTTACTGCCATTTATCATATTTATTGCTTACCATTGTTCTCTCATTCATTGGCAGTCGTTAAATACCCTATAGGTATTTAATTACTTTGAGTGATGTCTCATATTATTGACATTTAATAATATCGGATCTAGGATTTATTATGTTTAACTACTATTTTCTCGTTATCATTTTATTTAATTGATTTAACAAAATCTTAATACTTTTTTGTCAAACAATTTGACGACGTCTGTAGGGACTTTCTAGTAAAAACTTTAGTTTCTTCTAGATCTAAAAGGAAACACGACAGAGCTTTCGTTTTCCTGCTTGCACGACCTAACATGGCAGAAAATGGAGAAGAAAGGTTGAAGGCAGTAGGAGGCCTCACTGCGAACCTCCTAAGCACCATCAAAGAAGTTAACAGAGGTGACAGGGAGAATGTGACGCCAAGCGTTTCGCCTAGGCAAAGTGATTCAACCCTTCCCCCCTCGTAGCAGCATTACCGCCTCTCATGGGAAAAGAGCCTCCATGTCCACGACAGAAGAAGCACCATCAGCACTGAAAAAATTACTAGAGGCGTGGCTGACAAGTGCACTAAACAGTATACTCGGCAAACCCGCTCAAGGGGCGAGTAGAAACAATGCACAAGTAGACATCACAGCAACAATCAGCGAGCACCACGCTCCTCCTTCAGTAGGTACCACTCACACTATTAATGATACAGGTAATGATGCCCTCGCTGCCATTTTAAGAAAAATGGAGGAAATGGAGAACGAGAATAAAGCACTCCACGATCAAATGAGGGAACACCAAGAGAGGGTTGATAAGATACCAAGCACCCCAAAACTCCTGTCAAAAAGGGATGTCGGTCGGTTCGTGGAACAACTGTATAGCGATGAGGTTGCACCACATATTATACCCAAACATTCAAGATGCCGCCATTCAGAATATATGATGGCACAACGGACTCTGAAGATTACATCATCCAATACGTCACCGCAGTGAAGGGAAACGACCTCACCAAAGAGTAAGTGTTGTCGGTACTACTGAAGAAGTTCGCGAAACCCTAATGGGGGGAGCCCTAACATAGTACTCACAACTACCAACACGTTCCATAGAAACATTTGAGGAGATGGCCGACAAGTTCGTCACTGCCCATGTCGGGGCCAAGAAAGCAGACGTCAGGGTGAATGACATATTCGCCATTAAATAGTCACCTGGTGAAGGACTCAGGGACTTCCTTGCCCGATCAATAGAGTGAGAATGACCGTTCCAAACATATCAGAGGGAATGCCAGTGGCATCTTTTCAGAACGGGTTGAACAGGAGCGGGTCAAGGGCGACTAGAAAACTGTTGAGCAGGCTCAAGAAATACCCTCCTACAACTTGGGAAGAAATACATAACACTTATGTGCCGAGGTGAGAGCGGACAAAGACGACCTTAACGGACCAATTGACATCGATCCAAATGGAGTCGAGAAAAGACCGCCGAAATGACAGTCGAAGGGACCATGTTGGTCCGCNATGAAAATGGCCCATCTAGGTCGCAAACAGGGACTCACACGATCCAAGAACACTTTGTCCATTTTCATATATAGTTATCGCACGTTGTTGTCAGAAGGAGGAATCATCCGCATCATTCAATATTTGGGTGAATCATTCTTCATATTTACATTTATCCATTTATCGTATTTATTGCTTACCATTGTTCTCTCATTCATTGACAGTCATTAAATACCCTTTAGGTATTTAATTGTCTTGAATGCAGTCTCATATTATTGACATTTAATAATCTCGGATCTAGGATTCATTATAGTTAACTAAGATTTGTCCGTTATCATCTTATTTAATTGATTTAACAAAAAGCTTAATACTTTTTGGTCAAACTCTTATAAGCTAAAAAACATAAGTTGGGGTGACTATCTTATGGCTTTTGACTTATTTTTGACTTATAAGAACTTTTAACTTTGTCAAATGCGTAAATAAGCCAATAAGTACTTATAAACGTGCTTATAAGTTTAGCCAAACACCCTCTAACAGTAGTCATCTACACATCTATGCACCTATAAATTACTCAACATTTCCCATAAACCTTCCCTTGCAAGTGGGTGTGCGACTTACTTGTTCCTACCGAACCGCCACCACCTCCGCCACCCCATACCTAATACTATTCCAACACATAATGCTCTCCTCTGTTTCTTCCCTTAGCAGGAACGGGTGCAATTTTCCTAGTTTACATTTGTTTGGTCTCATATGCAGCCAGCAACCAGTCTACAAACGCTGAACAAAGAAAAGGGTCTGTCCGCAGATGAATTGGATAAACTCCCAAAGATCACAGGGAGAGAGTTGGTGATCGGAAATGAATGTGCTGTTTGTTTGGATGAAGTTGAGGCTGGTTGTAACCATGGATTCCACCTACAATGTGCTGATGCTTGGCTTTCCAACCATTCTATTTGTCCCCTTTGTAGAACTAATCTGGACCCTCAGCTTTTCAATCCATGTTGAAGAACTATAGTTAAAAATGTAACTGTAGTTAGAAGTAAGTTAGTTAGTAGAGTGTTAGAAGGTAGTTATACTCTAGCTTTATAAATACACAAGATATACGGTTGTATCATTTCTCCTTCTCAATAACAGATTATGTTTCTCATCCTCTGAGTGTTGCCATCTCTCGCTTGTCTTCTTCCTCAAGCTCAACCTTCAGATCCATGGAAGGCTTTTAGCTTTCTCACTATTTCACCACCAAATTCAAACCACCTGAAAAACACCATTAATTGTCCATCTCCAAAGCCAACGCTGGACAACCAAACACTGTCTGTATCGTGTGAAGTGGTGTCGATGAACTTAAAATCCAATTCTGAAGTTGCAATTTGAAACGATAGAAAAACTTCACACCCGAATATCTGAAGTTCCATTGAAGCAATAAAACAACTTCAGATCCAACACTGAATTTTCACTATGAAAACATAAAAGTGCTTCAAATCCGATTTCGAAACCCTAAATTTGTAACTTCAAATTCAAATTCTCAAAGTGATCACATGCAAATTCTTAAATGTGTTCTCAAATAGGTAATTTGCACACAAAAAAAATTAACTTTGATTACAGCTTAAACAATGACTCCAATATCAGATATTACTGCACTTCCTCCTAAAATAATTATAAAAATAAAAATAAAAATAAAAACGAAAACGAAAACTAAGCTGGCCTAACAAATAGGAGAAGGACCAAATGTGAATGTAATACGTCTAATCCAAAAGATGATTACCAGCCCCTTCGCAAAGTAAAATTCATAAGTTCAATTAGTTCAAATTCGTTGCAATGTATTCTGAAAGAATTGTTATCAAACATGTTTTTGTTAGTGATTGGACGTAGAATTCAACATTGTTATTCCCTTTTTAACTATTTAAAACAAGAATGCCCTAAAGTGGGGATTAGTATTCTTTATATTATTATTAATCAAGTAAAAATTCTTACATCATGATTTACGGGATAAACAATTTCATCATCATATCTAATTCTTATAACTAAATAATTTTTAAGTATGACATATAATGATACAATTTGTCTTTAATATCAATAAGGCTTTGTGTTTATGTCAGATCTAGAAATATAAAATTAATATAATGAGAATACATACACCTAACTGTGATTAAAAATAAAGGCAAAATAGAGTCTTAAGTTAATTTGCTTTATATAAAAAATATTAAGAATGAATAAATATTTCTTAATTAATAATGGGAATACAGCTGTCCATCTAAATTTCTGTTTGATTGTTTTGCCATTGTTGATGCCCCTTTTTCCTAAAAAATATTTCAAAATGCATATATGTCTTCAAAATCATGCATTAGCATGCATCAATTGGTATTTTTCCATAATTTTCTACATATTTTATTAATTTGTTCAGTATTTTATTCCAATAAAGAATTACAAATTGCATCACAAATGATTTCAAAATATTTTTTCTTGATTTAATATTACTATTATGGTCCTATTAAGTCCAAATTACTCTATAAATAGCCAATTTGGCACCATTTGGCTACAATTGCAATAACTTTGCAATTATAGCACAAGCATACAATTTTGTATTATTTTTTACCAGAAATTAGTCTTTTATATTTCAAATACTAAATAACCTTCTTTAAAACATTTCTATACATGAAATTCATTTTTTTATAAATTAGTAATTATTTTAATTTATTTATTTTTGGGTATTGAACAAATAGCCTATTACTATTTCAATTGCAGCCTATATAACCAGCCCAAAACACCTTATTAGCTAGCCCAATACAACCGGGCGCAAAGCCCTACCTAACCCGATCCAATTCCGCTTGAATCCTGGCCGTTGATCATTTTTTATCAACGGTCTAGATTGAACTTTTCCTTAATTAACCTAAACGACCCCCCTCCCCACCCAAACCCTCTCATTTCACTCACCCTCTCCATCGTCACACTTCACTCTCCCCTCAAAATCCTCTCAACCCTAAACCTAATCTCACATCGCCATCACTCTCCATCATCAACCATGGTGATTCCTCACCGCCCTCAGGCCTCTCATGGCCCTCTTATGCTGGTAGTACTTGTCTCTAAAGTCATCAAGGGACCAAGGTCAGTCCCCTTACGACTTTGACTTTTGGTTGCCTGTTTCAGGTCGTTCTAGTTTGATCTCTAGTAAGATCTTCTTGCTTTTACCTAAACCTATGGATTTCTAAGCTTTGTCTACGGCTTTATGCTATTTTCTCAAAACCCTAATTTCTATCTTCGATCTTCTCATATCTGAGATGAATCGAACCTATCTCGCATGTTTTCTTGAAAGTTTTCTGGTGATTTTCCGTTTTCCTAGAACTAGGGTTTACTGAAAATCATCCTCTCCAAAAAGTTTTCTGATTTTGAATGTTTAATCTTCTGTTCTTATGGGCTTTTGACAGATCTATGTTGAGTTTGCCTAGACCCTAGTCTATTTATGCTAAAACTTCATTTGTCTTTATATTTTTCTTCGATTCTGGGTTTTCCGTGTTACTTGTGGCATTGTTTCGCTTTTTGCTTCGATTCTGCGTTTTTCAATGTTACTAGTTATATTGATTCACTCTATATCTTTGACCTATACGATTTTTCGTAGTCAAATCCAGTGTCTTATGATTTTTACCCTAGTTCATCTCTATTAGGGTTTCTGAGTCAATTTTCTGGACTAATTTCTATGTGTTTATGAAGTTTTATTTAACTCATTTTCTATTTGTGGAAGTTGGTATCTTTATCCCAGAAATCGGTATTACTTTGAAATTCTGACTAATTGATTTGCTCTGTTAGAGATTTTATATGCCCAAGTCTTGCTTGTTTCCTTATTTACGACCTTACTTATCCATCCCTGCCTTATTTAATTGCCTGTATAACTGTGGTTTCTCACTGATTCCTTTACATAGTATGATTGGGATTCTTTCCATAATTAGACCCATGTTATTACTGTTTGATCAATTGCCCTTAATTAAAGGAGCTTATTCTGGCTCCCTTATTTGACTTGATTTGAATTTCTTGCCTTAATTGAATCCCTGTTATTACCGTTTGAATCAATTTCCCTTAATTAAAGGGGTCTAATCTGAACTCCTTATATGATTGGACTCTGTGATTTCCTTAATTGCTGGCTTCTGATTTCCTTTACTTTGTTTGTCCTACTCTTAAACTACTATATAAACTCTCTTGTTTTACCTCTCAAGACACGAACTTAGTTCAGAATAAAAACGCTCATGCTCACACTCTCTTTTCTTTCTCTGCTATTTGTGTTAACTCTTGGTCTAGCCGGCTGAAAGCCAATGCTAGATATTGGAACTATACATGCTTTATATTCTGCACTCCTTTCTTCAACTGGTATGTCTCTAGTTAAATTTTAAAAACCAAACTCTATGTGTTTCATTCCTGTACTATTTCATTAACTATCAATCCAATATGTTTTCCTGTTTACTTCCTTGCTTAGCATGTTTAAAGCCATGTCTTGTTCAATGTATAGCTAGCATGTCCAAACCCTGTTTGTTCAATCTGTAATTAGCATGTATAAACATGGTTGTCTACTTGATTGTTTGTCCAGCATGTCTATTTATCCATGCCTATTCTTCTTCAATCTCCTAGTCTCTTAGGACATTCGATTGACCTTAATTGTGTGTCTAATCCTGTCCAGTACCCCCATTGCTTGCAACATGGCTTTACTGCATCCTTTCTCTATGTAACAAATTACTTACTATCATTTCTAACTTGTTAATGCTATAAAAAAACTCCTAAGTGTTCTATGCAATCCGTTGTCTATATGCCTCCCAGTACCCTGTTCATGTGTTCCTTATGTATATTCTATGTGTCCCCAACCCCTTTATCCCTGTGTGGAATATGTTTGCCAAGTGTTTTCTGAATCTGGTTTTCTATGACCAATTGGTTTGTGTTCTTATTTTAAAAGTGTTTTAGTATTTTTCTCAAACTGTTCTACTACTAAATTGGTTTCTACTTTAGAAAATCTTTTTCACTCCTAGAGTTATCTCAACACTGTTTTTCATATCAAAACCTTTTCAAAACTATGTCAAGCACTCTCACTTCAATATTAGGTCAATAGGTTTTGCCCCTCCAGTGTGTGTACTGCCTTGGGATCCTTGAGATTCCTCCGAACTCTGGCACACTAGGGCTGGCCCTTCTACACTGCACTTACTCAATCCCTGTTATAAAAGTCTAGGTGTGAGCACTGCCCGGGATCCTTGAGGTCCTTAGGGAACTCTGACACACCTGGACCTGAAATTGGTTCTGAAACCCTTGGCATTTGAGATTGTTGAAGGCGTGGTATCTTCAGGTCGTATTTGAGCCTGCTTTAGGCTCCCAATAGTTTAACTTCTTCTTTTTTTATTTATTTATGTAATTCGCTCAGCTATTAGTTTGTAATAATTAATTTGTAAACAGATACTGGGGTGACTAGTGAAAAGGGAGGGTAGTGTATGGTACTGTGGGTAAAAACTCGGTAGAAACCATATTCCTAGGCTCTATATTCTGTGAATCTGCACTAGAAGCCATGTCTTAGAACTAATATGTCCATTTGCATCCATATAATGGTAAACATGGATTAGATATCATGTTCTTAGGGCTTCACGTTTATTGCTTCAACATATCACCAATCCATGCGTCAATAGATGCTTCACTTAGAAATCCTGCTGATAGGTTAACAATTTTTTTCTAATAAACTAACATTCCAGTATGCATTTAGATACCATATTCTAGGAACCCTTCTTGCATTTATATGAAAATGCCTAGTTCCATTAAAATAAGTCACTGATCTGAAAAGGTATAGAAAAATCGTCTCTCATATAATTGTCATACTTCTAAATAAAAACTTGTACAAATTCCCCTTTTTAAGTCTTCGTCACCTAGAGCACCATGTTGTAGGTTAAACAACTTCTAAACTATTTAAACAACTCTTGTAATTGTGATTGCACAGTCCCACGCCTAGGCAAGCCTTAGGTAAGTAGTCTCTACAAACTGGAAATTGCGTGTTAATTGTGTTCACTGCTTAAAGTCCTACAGGTCTTAAAGTCAATAGGCAAACTGATTAGGACCCTGTCATTTCATTATGAAACAGTGTTGCGTATTTCTGTGCTTTAATGTTCACTTAGATATCCTGTCTTAGGATCCCTTTTTTTAATAAAACTGTCTCTGATTGTGTTTTGAGACGTGTTGTTTATTTGTATTATGTGTGGAGGTGAATCTGAGCCTCTTAACTGTTTGTTACTTATGTTCTAGTCCTACTTGTTCTTACTTGTCGCCTAATTTTTCCTTTTAAATCCATAAGGGTTTGTCTAGAACTGCCAGTATATTAGAGGTCTTAAACTCCTCTGGGAACACAAAGAAGGGACGGGTAACAGTACGCTTAGAGCTCGTTAAACAAAACTCACTTAATAACCGCTAAGGGGCGGGGCAATGGGTATATAAGGATATGATGACGTGTACGCTAATGCAACGTGTAGCCCTCATTGAGGAGTGATTACCGGGCATCGTACAGATGTGATCCTATAGGATAAACCACTTAGGACCTCCCTTATCCTTTACATATGTGTGCTTGGACTGCTAATTTGTTAAGACCTTTATTTGTTTACACATGTGTGCTTGGACTGCTAATCTGTTAAGACCTTTATTTGTTTACATATGTGTGCTTAGAATGTTTACTTGCTGCTTGAATGACTTCACAAAGTTGTTTGTCCGGGACCCACAGTTGTGGACTTTGAGGGGTGCCTAACACCTTCTCCTTGAAGTAATTTCAAGTCCTTACCCAATCTCTGGTTATGCATTTAGTGTTATGAATGACCCCTAATAGGTGCCATAACGCACCTTAATTTGTTAGGTGGCGACTCTTCGAACTTATTATACCCCTTTCCCAAAAGGAAACAAGTTGTCCCAATAATGTCGAAAACCCTGACCAATCCGAAAAGGAGATGGAAAAAGGCGGGGTGCGACAGCATGGTGACTCTGCTAGGGAATTTAGGCTTTTACCATTACAAACCGTTTTGTGAATTCATCTAAGTATGCCTTTTTTTTGTTAAAAACCTACACCCTTTCCCTTTCCCCTTTATGTGCGATTAATTGTTTATTTTCCCAAGTATTTATTTATTTATTTTAAATGAAACTGACATGTTTCTTTTTGTTTTCCCTTGTAATTTCTTTTCAATCATAACTGTAGTATTTATCGCTTTCATAATGTGCAAATACGTGACAACATGTTTATTGCTTATTGCGGCATAATCATGCTCAACATCATATTCCACTCGTGCTTATACAAATCTTATAGCAACGCTTGATGAGTGGTTGCAGTCTTCCATTTTATATCACCCCCTAAATTCGGAAAGGCTTATTTGCGATAAAACTAGTCGATCAGCGGTGCAGTCGACGGTTCCGTGCCTTTCCCCCTCAAGTTGTCTGCTCGAGGGTACCAATATAGACCCTCATAGTAACCTTACTCTGATCATAACTATACATGCATCATGGTCAAACTTAGCCGGGTTAATATGTTGTCCACATAATAACCTTTACGAAAAGCCTTGTCCAAAAGTCCATTGGGTTTCCATAATCCCAACGGATGCAACCACGATCTATGCATTAATTTGGAGAAATAAGTGCCAATATGCTCATCACTGAAGTATAAGTGGTTGAATCTGGAGGGGGAAAGGGTCTAACCTTATTTGTTTTGCAGAAAAATGAGGCACGACGTCCCCAGGTTCGGCATGGTCCAAAGAATACTTCCATTGTTTCTGGATTGGTGGGAGGACCTTTCGCCAAATCACAAAGACCATGTGAAGAGGGTCCTCGGAAACTTACCCTCTTTGCTGGATATCTAACCAAACAATATGTTGATCGAGGCGGCCACTATGTTCTGGGACAGAGAAAGGTCCATATTCAGTTTTGGAAACATAGAAATGACCCTCTCTTGGAGAAGATAGGGGCTTCGCTGGATTACCTTGGGACAGACAAGGTTTATTGGTGCCAGAAAACTGTGCCGATAGGGGGTTCCTGAAGATGATGGGTTTGAAAAAGAACGATGATTTAGAGTGCCTGACAGGGTCCTACATACCTTTTGACTACCTCTATGAACGATACGGCCATATCAAATCCTATCGTATCTTCCATGATGAATTATCTATCACTTCCTCGGGTCATATTCATCGCAGGGTTTTTGTGTCGTTGTTTGCTTCCTGGGTATGATAGTATTTCCAAGCAAAGGAGACAGGATTCACACTAGACTGGCTATGGTAGCCAAAACCTTGATGGAGGGGATCGAGGGGAAAACATATACCATTGTCCCTATGATCATAGCAGACATATACCGAGCCTTGTACCGCTGTCAGAAGGGGTTCAAACACTTTGAGGGTTGTAATATGCTACTACAGGTTTGGTTATTGGAGCATCTCCAAAGGGGTCAATATTGTCAAGAGTTTCCACGAAGGGTGTGGAATGATCATATAGCCTTCCACCACCCTAAAAGAATGACTTACATCCCAGACAGGTTTGTTCAACCGGAAAATTCTACAGAATGGGCGCAGTTTTTTGACAATTTGACCGAGGACCAGGTTTAATGGATGTTCGAATGGTTCCCTACCAGTGAGTTCATCATCATATCGAGGGACGCTCCGTACCTGGTGTTGATCGGTTTAAGGGGAATATACCCTTATGTTCCCATCAGGGTTATGAGATAGGCAGGCAGGAAGCAAGTCATATTGCGAGTTTCTAAAATGAGTCATTACAGGGCGGATTTTCAGAACGACGACATCCCATATAAATGTGAAGCTCAGCATATGTGGAATCTAAAGGTTATTGTAGAAAGGGACACCATCGAGCCAGACAGGTACCATGCAGGGCATGTACGCTTTTACCTATCATGGTTGGAAGACAGCATAACAGGGATAGTTGAGCCGGGAATCGGTGGGGGAAACAGGGTCATAGACGAAGTTGTTGAGGCCCAAGTTAAATACAATAAACTGCATAAAAGGGTTTGTGAGTCCGAGGCCGCGCATCTGGAGCAACACAAGACGATATGGAACTGATCAATGAGTGGAAGTAAAGGGCTATCAAGTCTAACGAAAGGTTGGAATATTTGGAGCAGGGTCTGATGGAGCTAGAGGCGAAGATGAGGAAAAGAATCGCCAACTGCCAGAATGCTGAGGGAAACAAAGGAGGGCATCTAGAGAGAGTGTACATGTTGTTGGGCATGCACGACCTGGGGAACCTGATCGACAGAGCCAAGAAGATCAAGCCTGGGGAAGGTCCTTCTGGGACCAAGTAGATTAGATTTACCTGTTTTTTCAAATGTAATAAGGCCAAGTGCCATTAGTGAATTATCTTATTTAGTGTCATTTTAGATTTATCTACTTTTACATTTATGAAATGAGGCAATTATTGGCATCTAAGTTCTCCAAATCAACTTGTCGCTAGGCCTACCTCGGGCACAACGAGGCTCCCGAATTAAGACGCGCATTTACAATTATGCAATATGTGTTTAAATACTGCAAATACTTTCTCATGGTCCTCACTGACTTGTTACCTTTTGTTTTATTTTATTATTCCCCTTCCCTAAAGGTTGGTTCATGCATTCTGGCATCATCAGAATATCATACAAGATCTAGGGGCCCTCAACCTTCTCCTCATGTTAGTCCACCCAAAGGCAAAGGCAAAGGCAAGAGGGAAGATTTGACTAATATCAGAATGGAAAACTCAACATCAGTTGAGCATACCGAAACTTCTAACAGTAGGGGTACTCAGGTCCATAATGATGTTGTGTCACAACTCGAGCAAAGGCTACTGAAACTTCAAGGGGAACTTGAACATGTTCGGAACCTAGCAAACTTGTCCTTATCACTTAATGTTCCGGATGTCAGCCACTCGAATACTCAAAACCATGCACCACCCCAGAAGACCCCCAACATACAGAACTCTCCTGCTACTCACCACTATACAAATCCACCACAAAACCAAACCCTCCCACCACATAATCAACCAAACACATGCCATACCCCCCCTCCCCCCTCCCAAACACCCCACCATCATTCCGGAACCACAAAATTCCACCAATGATCACCTATATGCTCAATCACCACACCACTAGAACAACCCCATACACGTGGAGACTCTACCTCGCTCCACCCAACCCATTTCTTACACACCGCAATCCAGTAAGAAGGACCTGTTTATCATGAACTTGGTCGAAGAACTCAAGAAATTGACTAGCCGAGTTCAAGGCATGGAAGGAGGTAAGGGGAGCGAAGGATTGAATTATGAAGATCTCTGTATACAGCCTGATGTAGAACTACCGGAGGGTTACAAACCTCCCAGGTTCGAAATGTTCGACGGTAATGGTGATCCCAGGGTCCATTTGAGGACCTATTGTGACAAAACTGGTCGGAGTTGGAAGAGATGAAAATATTCTGATGAAATTATTCATGAGGAGCCTCACAGGTGTCACACCCCTTTTCTAACCCCCAGAAGATTATGTGGAGTATGGGTATTATTGATTGTTGTGGGTTAAAGGGTTTTTCCAATTGAAGTGACAATTTTGAAATAGGGATTA
>ML330017.1:0-32503 GCA_005239505.1 Nicotiana paniculata | reverse complement strand
AAAATCTAAAATAACTTGCATAATGAAACTACAAAGTAATGAAGAAAATCTGTACAAATTGATCCGTCTCTTCTCCCCTCTTCGAATCTCCTCTAAGTTGTGTTTTTGGGGTCTATTTATAAGTTTAGGACAAACCCTAAACGTGTAGGAGACTTCTATTTCAACCGGGAAACACTTAAACTCGTCAAAACTCGAAATTGACCAGAACCAGGAGACCAGGCGTTTTGGCTCTAAGGCCTGGATAAGGCCAGGCCAAGCCTGGCTTTAGGAGGCAAACGCCCCCCTAACGCCAGGGCCAACCTGGCTTTAGGAGTCAAACGCCTGGATAAGGCCAGGGTGTCCCCTCTTCGCTTCTCAAACGTATTTTTGACGTATTCGCATCCATTTAGTTCGATTTCCATCTCCAATTCACATAAACATGAAATAAACTCCATTAAGCACATAAAAAGTGTATTTTTATCATTAATGCGCATAAACTGTAAGGCATATAACATGTTAAACTATGAATTCTAGTCTTGCATCAGGCACCCGGTGCCCACTCAACCGAGCGCCACGTACCTTATCTTTTTTTTTCTATAAGACTCGTCATGGACATGATAGGGCACATTTATATATATAATTAATAATATTAGAACTCAACTCACATATATAATTCAAAAATATTTATATAGATACATAGGGGCCGACAAGGCCGTTGACATGTCATACCTAAATCTATACACAGGACACTGTCTGCAAAACCTGTAAGAAAATATGATCATAATATATAAGTCGGGACAGGGTCCCCGACATCTTCATAAAACAAATTAACATATATAGAACGTAACTCCGCAATACTCCAGAAAGATGTGGAGCTCACCAACCAAAAGTTGATATCTAGTGGATGGTCCTCACCCCGCCTATCTACACCTGCGTGGCATAAAACACAGTGCCCCTCGGAAAAGTGACATCAGTACGAAGAATGTACCGAGTATGTAAGAGATAAATGAAATGCAATAATAATAAGGTACTATCTCGGGAACTTATAACTTCTGACTTGCCGCTGAGGGTCGTAACATATAGAATAAAACCCATTCGTATATGCAAATAAAATTATCATATAGTAGTTCTGATTACATTATTATCATGGTGTTAACTGCCCAACTGATCAGTGGTAACTTCTCGTCCGACCGTCGCACGGTGGTAAATGTATGACTGCCCAATCGGTGGTAAATAATGATACATAACTTCCCAATCGGTGGTAAATGCCCGACCGACCGTAGCTTGGTGGTAAATATATAACCACCCAACCAGTCGTAGCTCAGTGATAAATGCATGTACAACGTCATCGCTAGTTACATATATAAATACAATATCTGAAGAGTATCTCAGGATAATTAGAATATCTTTCAAAGTGACCTATAGTCGTTTACCCCAGATAACGTTGTGAACTAACATCATCCACATACGGTCAATAAGAATCAAGCATCAGTGCCATGAGTAAGAGCTTACATTATAAAAGACAATGAACATAAGCTCTTTGTATTTACTAGGAATAATATCATGTTTTAGTATTGTTCGTTTGTTTACATGCCATCGTTGGGAGTCATGCCAAAAGAAAGAAGGATAGCTTTAACATATTTGGAGCAGAAAAAATTCTGTATAATACTCTTGGAGAAAATTGCACTGTACTCCTATATAACCGCAAAATTTCTAAAATTTCTCATTATTAAGTGTTGAGAATCCGAAATTTATTGAAATTTTTGGTAAGGAGGCAACTTCTAGTTCTTGATAAAACTTCCTATTATCAATTCATTCTTAAGTCTTAATGGTAGGATATGGACTAAAATAATGATCTGGGTGTTATTGATTGTAGTAATGTGTATACAAGACCTATCTCCTAAGCTTCCAATTCAAGTGTTGTTGCAATAATTTTTCGTTGGAAGCCTTGTGGATTAAGTAGCTTTTGTTCTCCAAGTATTTTGAACTTAGAAAAGGGATATAGAAATGAGAATGGACATTCTGATTGTTTGTCCAAAAGAAAAATAGACAAGACTTGTAGTTAAGTCTTTACCTAGTAAATCATAATTGCTCTTAGTTAGCCACCTAGGCATAGAATGACTAAGAGTCATTCTTAGTCTTGTGGATTTGTGCCACGTTTTTGGGGTGTAATTTATTAATTTTTTATCCACTTATTAGTTAATTGGGTATTGTCCCGTTACCCGATAATTAACCAATTATCCGCATAATTTAAAAATTTCCTCAAACTATATATATATATATATATATATATATATATATATATATATATACACTTTTTATACATTATATTACCGTGGCCTTTTCTTTAATTCGTGTACCCTTTATCCTTCATGACACTTACTTCTCACTTGTTATAAATAACGTAAATACGTTAACCTCAAGATAATCTCATCCCCGAGTCCACGTCGATTAACTAAAGACGAAACTTTTAACGTACGAAAATGCGAGATGTAACATCCTTCCCTCCTTAGAAACATTCATCCTCGAATGTTTAAACTTGCAAGATGTACATACATATTCATCTAATATATATATATATATATATATATATATCTTCCCTGGCTAAACTCTAATGAAATAAATATCAGGCTCTCACGGGGTCAGGACGTCGTCCCTCCCTAAAATTACTTCCTAATCCATTCGTCACCTATGATTATGTTAATCTATCTTCTAGGCGCTGACACCTATTAGTTGTAATCTTAGTAACAAGGTTCATGGTTTGCTTTCAAGCTAGCCTTGGTTTCCCTTAACCCTTCAGACGTAATGCCAACTTACTCTTGCATTAATCATATTAACGGGATAATTTGCGTTAATAATATCGAACATTACCAATAATCACAATACCTGACACATCATCCGGTGTAGCCTCTGGGTCCTGACGACCCGCCAAAGCATATATGCGGTTCTGACTACCACCAGAGCTAGATGCTCCACCCCTGCCTCTACATCTACCAGCTGATTCTTAAGGGCCTCGCTCTTGAGGGCGTACTGAAGAGGAGGAGACTGTTATAGATCTAGTAGGCTGAACCATCCCGTTTCTGCCATTTATAGGACAATCCCTCATGTAATGACTAGGGTCTCCGCAAGTATAGCATACATTAGAACCCTGGTGACATTGTCCAGAATGAGCTATACCGTATTGACTACACCGCGGAGGGGGCGCCCTCATTTGTGCTGAATCCCTCCGATTTTGAGAACCCAAAATTCTCGATCCCTGACCTGACTCAAAATCTAGAGATCCCTCATAATACGGCTCCTGCACCTGTCGGACACTTTTAACGGGGTATGGTGACATAGGATCGCCCGAAAAATCCTCAGGTTGCCTAGCAGACCTAGCCTTTTTATGCTGACCCCCATCACGATTATCGTATTGTTTTCATTTCCAATCATCTAAATTTTGAGCATAAGCATGGATGCGGAAAATATCATACCATCGAGCAGAGTGGCCGTGAAGCATTCATTAATCAGGTGTGGCCCAAGTCCTACCACAAACCGATGCACTCGGTCACTCATTTCAGCCACAATCGAGGGGGCATACCTCGCCAAGGAATCAAATTGGAGGATATACTCCCGCACACTCATATTTCCTTATTTAAGAGCCAAGAACATGTCTACCCTTTCCTGACGAATCTCTGCCGGCAAGTAATGACGCAAGAAATCCCCTGAGAACTCTTCCCATACCACTGGAGATGCATTTGTCCCTCTAGATGATTCCCAAGTTTCATACCACTGAATCGTAACATCCCGCAATCGGTATGAGGCCAACTCTACTGACTCAATGTCTGATGCATGCATTACCCTCAAAGTCCTCTACATCCTATCAATACAGTTTTGCGGGTCCTCATCCTTGTTGGATCCGGTAAACACTGGAGGGTCCAAGTTGATGAAGTCTCGAACTCTCGCACTAATAACCATGTTAACGTGACCAACACTTGTACCTACCTGGCGCTGAGTCTGAGCGGCTACCAATCTAGTCAACAACTGTATTGCACTCCACATATCCATATCCTTATCCTTAACAATAGGTGGAGGTACTGGGTTCCTCCTCCTCTCCTCGGGTGCTGACGAAATCGGAGAACTATGCGAGGCTGTCGTATTTCCCCTAGAGGCCTCACTCTGGCCCTCACTAGACATTGGTACTCTACTCATGACCTCATATGCCACTACTTTACCCTTCTGACTAGCCGTTGTGTTCCTGGTCATAGGCATTGCTGCATATATAAAACAAGTCAATGGTCAAGGGCTTTATTCCCTATGACTCTGCTCTATTGCATGATCTAATATCAAGAAGGAAGGGTAACCGGTCCCTAAATGCCCTGTAGTGTCTTTCTTATACAACGTGGTGCACAAAACATTTATAAATAAGACTCTACTAGACACAACTTGCAGACAACCCTAGGACAGAACTGCTCTGATACCACTTTGTCACGACCCAAATCAGAGGGCCATGACGGGCACCCGGTGTCTACTCAACCGAGTGCCACGTAACTTATCTTATTTTTTTATATATATAAGACTCGTCACGGCCATGATAAGCCACATATATATATATAATTAATAATATTAGAACTTAACTCACATATCTAATTCAAAAAGATTTATATAGATACATAGGGGCCGACAAGGCTGTTGACATGTCATACCTAAAGTTATACACAGAACATTGTCTGAAAAACCTCTAAGAAAACATGATCATAATATATAAGTCAGGACAGGGTCCCCGACATCTTCATAAAACAAAGTAACATATATAGAACGTGACTCGACAATAATCCAGAAAGATGTGGAAGTCACCAACCAAAAGCTGATATCTGGAGGCAGCCTACAGTGGATGGTCCTCACCTCGACTATCTACACCTGCGTGGCATGAAACACAGCGCCCCCTGAAAAGGCATGTAAGTACGAGGAATGTACTGAGTATGTAAGACATAAATGAAATGTAATAATAATAAGATACTATCTCAGGGAGAGATAAGAATCAACTTATAACTTTTGACTTGCTGCTGAAGGCCGTAACATGTAGAATAAAACCCATTCGTGTATATAAATAAAACTACGATATAGTAGTTCTGATTACATCATTCTCGCGGCGTTAACTGTCCAACTAATCAGTGATAACTGCCCGATCGGTCGTCGCACGATGGTAAATGTATGACTGCACAACCGATGGTAAATAATGATACATGACTGCCCAATCGGTGGTAACTTCCCGACCGGCCATAGCTCGGCGGTAAATATGTAACTGCCCAACCGATTATAGCTCCGTGGTAAATACATGTACAACGTCATCACTAGTTATATATAGCAAAAGAAAAATTGGGATAGGATTCTATAGGATAAATACAATATCTGAAGAGTCTTTTAGGATAATTAGAATATCTTTCAAAGTGACCTATAGTCGTTTACCCCCGGTCACGTTATGAACTAACATCATCCACATCCGGTCATATGAATCAAGCATCAGTGCCATGAGTAAGAGTTTACATTATAAAAGACAATGAACATAAGCTCTTTGTATTTACTAGGAATAATATCATGTTTTAGTATTGTTCGTTTGTTTACATGCCATCGTTGGAGTCATGCCAAAAGAAAAAAGGATAGCCTTAACATATCTGGAGTAGGAAAAATTTCGTATAATACTCTTGAAAAATATTGCACCGTACTCCTATATAACCGTAAAATTTCTAAAAATTCTCGTTGTTAAGTGTAATCCGAAATTTATTGAAACTTTTGGTAAGGAGGCAATGTTCTAGTTCTTGATAAAACTTCGTATTATCAATTCATTCTTAAGTTCTAATGGTAGGAGATGGACTAAAATAATGATTTGGTTGTTATTGATTGTACTAATGTGTATACAAGACCTATTTCCTAAGCTTCCAATTCAAGTGTTGTTGCAATAATTTTTCGTTAAAAGCCTTGTGGATTAAGTAGCTTCTGTTCTCCAAGTATTTTGAACTTAGAAAAGGGATATAGAAATGAGAATGGACATTCTAATTCTTTGTCCGATAGAAAAATAGACAAGACTTGTAGTTAAGTCTTTACCTAGTAAATCCTAATTGCTCTTAGATAGCCACCTAGGCATAGAATGACAAAGAGTCATTCTTAGTCTTGTGGCTTTGTGCCACGTTTTTTGGGGTGTAATTTATTAATTTTTTTATTCACTTATTAGTTTATTGGGTATTGTCTTTTTACCCGATAATTAATCAATTACCCGCATAATTTAAAAATTACTTAAAATTCTATTTATTTTTAATATACTTCATACATTATACTACCGTGGTCATATGGTACCTTGCATGGTGCTAGTTTATAATTATCGGGTATTATCGCTCGACCTGTATTTTATCCCAAATTGGCCACTTTAAACAAAACTCGTTTTCTTTAATTCGTATATCCTTTATCCTTCATGACACTTACTTCTCGCTTGTTATAAATATCGTAAATACATTAACCTCAAGATAATCTCATCCCTGAGTCAACATCGATTAACTGAAGATGAAACTTTTAACGTACGAAAAACGCGAGATGTAACAATCTATGCTCGAGATGAGTGTCTTGGTAGCCCCGCGTTGAAGCTTTATTAGCCCACCTCGGTAGAGTCGGAGGCTATACAACCTTATAAGGTGATCGAGGGTGAAAGGGAGCCCATCGATTTTGCTCACAAAAAATTAGAGCAGTATTACAATCCTCCAGAAGGAGAAATTGATTCGTCCAAGAGTCACTTGGTACTTTTGCAGAAGTCCACAATGACTAGATCGAGGGGTCATGAAAGGGTAAGTGTAAACACTCAAGAACCCTTCCATGTAGATAGTGATATCTTCTTCAGGAGCCGGTATCACGACTTCCTTGTTTTTCCAGTTTCAATCTTTCTTCACTTGTTTGAGGAAATTCTCTAAATCGAGCATATGTATCTCAATACCCGCTCGCACGACTGGGGACCGACGAGGTTTTATCAATTTTAAAGTCAGAGCTAATAACATACCCCCCGGGAACGCACTCCTCATGGCGTGGAATTTTCTCGCCGGTCGGCTGAGACGAGGAGGAGCTCTATTTTTGTGGCCCAGTCTTTGACGTTTTCGCCATTTGATTTTGAGAGTAAAGGAGAACGGAGATGAAAATATTTGGCGTTTTAAGAAGGGATCAACAGGGGAACTTGAAGGTTTGAAGATGAAAAACTTGAAGGATGTAGAGAGCTTTGAAGATTAGAGCAGAAGAAATTGAAAGTAAAGTTTGAAATAATGGTAAAAAGACCTATTTATGGGTTTCACGATGACGATTCAAAGCTTCTAGTGGCCGACCGTCAAATGACACACATTATAAACATGGGGAAAACCTGCGGAACTGCACCGGCGGGACGTTTTGGTCACCTCTGTCGCTTACGTTATGGTGATGAAGTCATGACAAATCGGGGTAAATATCGAAGACTCAATTCGTTTCTTGTCATTGCACTCCAAAAAACGATGGGGGACTTGCATATGGTTAAAACTGGGCTCACCCGATTTTGTTGATTAACCAGGACCAGGATGGTGGGCCGAGGATCAACCTCGTATTATATTAGACTGAGATACGAAGATAAGGTACCGAGCTCGAGATTCGAAATACCAGCCGAGATCGAGACGAATGACGATCGAGACCAAACGGGATAGACATCGAGCAAGACCGAAAATAGCCTAATAACGAAAAGACGAGATATCTGTGATTGGTCGAGGATCGTGGTGAAAATCTCGGAACAGATCAAATTAAGAACGACTATTTAGCTAATCACGAGATTTCCTTCTGTAATTAGAATTGTACCATAGTAGAATTCCTCTACTATATAAAGGGGGTTCTAATCATTTGTAATCATCTAACTTTCGCATATCAAAGCAATACAATACTCTTTTCTTTCTTAAATTCTCTTGTTCTTCAATGCAATTCACATTATTTAATTCTCACTCGATTCGAGAGCGAGCCAGCTCGAGGGCCTAATTGCATTTCTATACTGGTTTGCTTTATTTTTCAGTTAATTTCTAGCATTAATCGTCTCATTTATCAGTTTGTGCTAGGTGAAATCACATATTCTTTAAAACCGCTTATAAGTTTAATTATTATCCGATTTTTAAGGTAAACAATGGTATTTCACAATTCTTATGTCTAAACACCCACTAAAAAAAGATATACTACTGCTAATACAATAGTAGCTTTCTGCATTGTCACGATAAAGTAATCAAAATTGCCATCTGTATATGGCATAACCTTTATCCAAAAAAATAAAGCTTACATTTTTTTCATTCTTTTTATCTCACTCTGCTCTGCAATGAAACTGTAATATCAATTTTTAAATTTTACATCTGCTCCATAAGTTTCTTCTCGAAAATGAGCCTAACCACTTAAATATTTTTTAATGAATATTCTAATGATTTTTTGAATACTTGTCACCATGTTGACATTTTCAATTTTCACACTTTATCTGTTTTATTTTATATGATATTTTTTATTTTTTCCAAAAATAAAAAACAAAAATAGAATAATATATGTTAAAATATTTTTAATTTAAGCTTCTCATTTTTTTCTTTAACGACATGTTCTTAGCAATATATCAAGTCACTAGCGAATTCAACTAAAAAGACAAGAGAAACATAAACTTAAAATAGAAAAATGTGACAAAATGTAAGATAATATATGTTTTGTTCCTAATATTTATGTGGCTATATAATTTTCTTATTAAGATAAATTTAAAAAGGGGACAATGAAATAATATCGTCCAAAAAATACAAATCTCAACCTTAAAATTTTGGAAATGGTTGGGCTATAGCTATTATTTATTCTCATATATTAATCAAAAAGATCATCGAATGAATATGTAGTCTGCTCAAAACCTGATAGCACGGGAAGCTAATACAAGTTGATAGGTCCTTCAATCATCGAGTGCATTATTGACTTCTCTAACTTATCATGACAAACATCACTGATCTTTGGCGCTTATTGGGGCCCAATCATACACATGCACCACCAAAGTATTCACAAGAAGGTGAAACTCTTGGTGGTAGTTTGTGTAAAGAATACTGCATGCACTGAAGTCACTTAATCGTAGTCAACCATTGGTTAACTGTAGTTAGTTAGTGTAAATCATAGTTAACCAACTGTAATTTTAACTGATTCAATTAGTGTAAGTCAGTAGCTATGTGTATATATGCTAGTGTAAGAACTCATTTCTTAGTTGAGCAAGATAGAAGCAAAATGTGAATTGATTTCTCTCTATTTTCTTCTCAATTAGTTTTCCTCTTCGAGCTCCATTTCTGTTACTTCATTTCTGATACAATTCAACAAATTTCTCTCTTAATCGAGGAGATTTAACAAGGTATCAAATCAATAATTTATCAAATATAGGGTCCTTCATCGCAATTTCGGTGAAGAACGAGAGATTGATCGTGTTTTGCTTGAAACCCTAATTTTCATCAATAACGATTGATGAAGTTGTTGAACGAGGATCAAATGTAATTGATCACAATCATCTATTATATTTGCATCCATCTGATACTCCGAATGCTTTATCACTTGGTTGTTATTTGATTGGAATGAAAAACTGTACTCTTTGGCGTCAGTAATAGAAGTCTCTCAGCTCACATGCAACAAGTTGGGTTTTGTCGATAGATCTATCACTAGAGACACAAAATCATGTGTACCTCTGGTATCGATGCAATGCAATTGTGAAATCGTGGATTATGCACAATGTGAGCAGGGATCTGTTAAGTGGAGTGTTGTTTCGATCCAATGCATATGCATTTGGTCGGACTTGCGTGAGAAATTTGACAAAGTAAATGTATCGCGAATATACTACTTGCACAGAGAAATATTTACTCTTACACAAGGAACACCATCTATAGCAGTGTACTACTCGAAGCTAAAAGATCTTTGAGATGAATATGACTCAATTATGCCACCTCTGACTTGTTGTGATAAATCAAAGAATTATATTGAACACCAGCAGTACCAGTGCTTATGGAAATTTTTGATGGGATTGAACGAAGGATACAGTTAGACACGTAGCCAAATACTGATGAAATCGAAGATACCAAATGTTAATCAGGCTTACACAATGATCCTTCTAAGATGAGAGCCAGAAAATTGTAGCTGGAGGATATTGTGTTGTCTCTGACAATTTAGATCCCGTAACTTTGTTTACATCTAAGAACACATGGTATAAACAGAAAAAGAACTATAGTTTGGAGTTTGATTACTGCTATCTACATGGACACACAAGGGAAAATTTTAATAAGCTCATGAGGTGTGACTTCTGCAATATGAAGGGACATCTTAAAAAAATTGCTATAAGATAATTGGTTATCCTTGAGATTTACCTATGAGTGGAAATATGCCACAGTCTGAAGGAATATATACTACCAATTATGCCTCTTCCCTTATTTTCACTCAAGATCAATACAATCAAATTCTAAATATGCTGAGCAAAAATAACAATTGATATCAGTGGTCATAGTGCACATGTGATAGGTATATTACTTCTTGAGCATAAACTTAGTAGTGATTGGATAGTGGACACTGGAGCCACCAATCATATGACTAGTAACAAACATTTGTTGGATGATACTAAAGTAGGAAATAACGGTCAGTTTCAGATGCCAACTGGTGATTCTGCTAAGATATTCCATGTTGGTAATTGCCAGTTGTCTAAAGGTGATGTAATCACAAATGTTTTATGTGTACCATATTTTAAATTCAATTTACTGTCAGTATCTAAACTCACCAGAGATTTGAAATGGTTTGCATCTTTCTTTAACTCAGTTTGTGGTGAATTATTGTTACATCTCGCGTTTCTCGTATGTTAAAGTTTCATCTTCAGTTAATTGCCGTAGACTCGGAGATGAGATTATCTTGAGATTAGCATATTTATGCTATTTATTACAAGCAATAAATAAGGGCCATGAAGGATAAATGGTACACGAATTAAAGAAAATGAGTTTCGTTGAAGGTTGTCGATTTGGGATAAAATACGGTCGAAATTATAATACCCGATACTTATGGACTAGTACCATAAAAGGTACCATATGACCGTGATAATATGATGTATAAAATGTATTAAAAATAAATAAAATTTAAGTAATTTGAGATAATTTTTAATTATACGGATAATTGGTTAATTATCGGTTGCGGGATATTACCTAATTAATAAATAAAGTATGAGATTACACAAGCCCAAAAATAACGTGGCAGCTAGCTAAGGAAATGACTAGGCGTCATTCTTGTTAAGGTGGCATAATGTCCATTCATTTCATGGACTAAAGACTATAAGGCTTCTTTTATTCTTTCAATCCATTTATTTCATGGACTAAAGACTATAAGGCTTCTTTCATTCTTTCAACAAAATAAGCCATCATTAGTAAGCTTCAACCAAAAAAAACATACAGAACGTCTTTAACCAAAAGAAACTACAACCAGAACGTGATCTTCAGCCTTTCATTCTCAAGTTTCAATGGTTCCAACAAGATTTAGCAACGTAAAAGTTTGTGGTTCTAAGGGAGTACGGTGTACCTTTTTTTCAAAGACATCATTTTTCTCTACTCCAGGTATGTTAATGCTAAGCCTTCTTTCATTTTGGCATGATCTCGTAATTACACAAGTTTGATACTGAAGCATAAATAAAAATTCATATCCCGAAATTTATGTATATTTTGCTAGTCTTGCAAGTTTCTTTCAACGTAGTTAAAAGTGTTTGTTATCTGAATTGGTTAATAACTTTTGCATGATTATCTTATTCTCTACTTTTTTAGTGTAATGATGTATGATTCAATTATTTTCCTAGTTTCAATGGCACGTTTGAAACATTTGTATGATTAAGTTATTTTCCTAGTTTCGTAAGTTACAATATTTTTCTTATCGGGACTTTATATTCAATTGAGTATTTTCTTCTTCTAGTCAAGAGTGCAGAGAATTTATATATATAGTAGTAAATTATTTTCATTACCATCGAGCTATAATCGATGGGCAGGCCCTATTGGGAAACCTCTGATCAAATGGTAAGTTATATACCGAGCCTACTGTGGCTGAACGCCTATGAGCGAGCCCAGTTGGCCGAGATACAGATCCTAGTATGACCGAGTGCCTATGAGCGAGCCTACTACGGCATAGCAGTTATATATATATATATATATACTGAGCCTTCTAGGGTCGGAAAACTATTTTACTTTTTATATTGAGAAAATTGAGCCAGTATCAGCAGGTAAGCATATGTTCAGGTTATCAGTTCAGTTTCAGCTTTCAGTATATTGCGTTACATACTCGGTACATTATTTCGTACTGACGTCCCTTTTTGGGGGCGCTGTATTTCATGCGTGCAGGTTCAGACAGACATACGGGTTGACCTCCTCAGTAGGTGTTTGCCCGAGTTCAGCTTTATCGGTAAGCTCCCCGTCCTTCAGAGTTGCTGGATCTAGAATTTCTATGTACATCTTGTGCATATATGTAGATAGGTTATGGATAGGTCAGGGCCCTGTTCCGGTCACAGTACATCTATCAGTAGAGGCTTGTAAACATATCATGTCGGTTAGTGCAGTATGTTAGGCTTGTAGGCCCTGTACATATATTTTCTTGGCTTGCCAGGTATTAATTATGCCGACCTTGCCGGCCTAGCTTTATGTTGACATTAGTCAGTGTTAGGCTCTATTCAGTGTTACGATGTTTTTTGAAAATTATCTTGAAATGTGGCCCATGGCCAAAGTATGACTTTACATCTTTAGAGTCTCTTAGTTGCAAGCGGTACGCAAGGATAGGCAAGGAACTGGGTGCCGGTCTCGACCCAGGCTCGGGGCATGATAATTATTTAGCCAGCATGGTATAATACATCAAAGCTGTTGTCCATATACACCCCAACAAATGGGTTGGTGGAGAGGAGACATAAACATATCCTTGAAACTGCAAGAGCAATAAAGTTTCAAGGATATCTACCTGCTAGATTTTGGGGCTGTTGTGTAGAGGCTGCAGTATATATCATTAACAGAGCGCCTTCAACTGTTCTGGGGAATAAGTCACAATTTGAGTTGTTATATAAAAAGGTACCAACTGTCACACATGAGGATCATAGGATGCTTGTGCTGTGTGTCTAAGCTCCTTAGGCAGGACAAGTCCAGTCATAGAGCCATAAGGGCAGTCTTAATAGGTTATGGTTCATTTCAAAAGGGATAAAAATTATTTTATATTGACAACATGGTAGTGTTTATTAGTAGGGATGTTCAATTTCATGAAACCATATTCCTTTTTCATGTCAGTTTTGCAGGACAAGACTTTTGGTCTGTCACCACAAGAGATCAGCTCCCCTGCCTATGGAAGATGAGATATTCTCAGTTGCTTTGCCACATGCAACAGTTATACCACCTGAACCTCCTTTGATCCCTACTACATTATCACCACCTATTTCACCTATTTCTACAAACTCACCTATGACTTTAATACAATCACAGCGTTCACCCTTAACAGGTGCATCCTCAACAGTTGAATCATCAGCCATCACGGAGTCCGCTAGAACTTTCAAGCCACCTATTTGGCTTAAGGATTTTGTTGTTCCTAGTAATAAACATGCTGCAGCAACCTGCTTATATCTCCTATAAGATGTGGTGAGTTATTCCTCACTTTCTTCGAGTTATAAGATCTTCATTACTAGGTTGTCTGCTGAAGTAGAGCCTACAACTTACGCTCAAGCAATCAATTATCCAAGATGGATTGAAGCTATGCAGACTAAGATTAAGCTTTGGAGGATAACCAAACCTGAACTATATTATCTTTACCTCCTGGCAAAAGAGCCATTGGATGCAAGTAGATCTATAAGATCAAATATAAAGCTTCAGGAGAAGTGGAAAGATTCAAAGCAAGGTTAATTGCCAAAGGCTACATTCAACAAGAGGGTCTATATTACCAAGAAACCTTCTCTCAAGTCGTTAAGATGGTTACTGTCAGAGCAGTCATCTCTTAGCAGCAACTAAGCATTGGGACATTCATCAAATGGATATCTACAATACCTTTTTACAGGGAGATATAAATGGAGAGGTTTAAATGAGCTTGCCTCAATGATTCAGTCATCCACAAGGTAAGTCTCAAGTGTGCAAGTTGCTTAAGTCCTTGTATGGACTCAAGCAAGCCTCAAGGCAATGGAACATCAAGCTTACTCATGCCCTTTTGTCCTACAGATTCACTCAAAGTCACCTAGATTATTCCTTATTCAGAAAAAGGTCATTGGTATTATTGTGGTGGTGTTGGTCTATGTGGATGACCTATTGATCATTGGTGATGACTCCCTTCTTATTCAAGAAACTAAGGCCAACTTGCAGTAGAGTTTCAAGACCAAGGACTTAGGTGCCTTGAAGTATTTTCTGGGAATAGAGTTTGCAAGAGAAAGAGATAAAATACTTATGCATCAGAGAAAATATGCTCTTGAGCTCATCTCAGACTTGGGCTTATCAGGAGCAAAGCATGTAGGTGCTCCTTTTGAGCTCAATTAAATGCTCACTACTGCTGAGTTTGACATCCACTTTGGAGTTCATGATGATCCTCCCCTAGATGATCCTGGTCCTTATTAGAGACTACTTGGGTGATTGCTGTATTTGACCATTACTAGGCCTGACATTGCATTTGTTGTGCAATGCCTCAACCAATTCATGCATTCACCTAAGCAGTCCCATTTGGAAGCTGTCGTACGTCTAGTGAGATATGTTAAGCAGGCACCAGGGGAGGGGATCGTTATGTCATCAACCTATTACTTTCATCTATGTGCCTTCTGTGATGCTGATTGGACAGTTGTCTTAACACCTGGCATTCTGTCACTGGGTACCTGCTAAAGTTTAGAAATTCTTTGGAGTCCTGGAAATAAAAAAAAATAGTCCACTATTTCCGGAAGCTCTGCTGAGGTTGATTATAGGAGTTTGGCCTCTACTATCGCAGAAATTGTGTGGTTGGTTGGGCTGTATAGAGAGCTTGTTGTGGACATTCAAGTGCCAGTTTCCTTGTTTTGTGACTGCAAATCTACTATTCAGATTGTTGCATATCCCGTCTTTCATGAGCGCATAAAACACATCGACATCAATTGTCATTTCATTTGAGAGAAAGTTCAACCAGGCTTAGTTCACATCCTCTACTTGGCTTCTTCTGAACAACCTGCTGATGTCCTCACTAAACGCCTCACAATTCGTCAACACAACTACTACTTGGTATCCAAGCTAGGGATGAAAAATGTAGCTTGGGGGGGGGGGGGTAAAGGATATTTCATGCACTGAAGTCACTTAACCATAGTCAATCATTAGTTAGTTAGTGTAAATCATAGTTAGCCAGGTGTAATTTAACTGTTTCAATTAGTGGAGGTTAGTAGTTGCGTGTATATATGCTAGTGTAAGAACTAATTTCTTAGTTGAGCAAGATAGAAGCAAAATGTGAATTGATTTCTCTTTGTTTTCTTCTTCATCAGTTTTTCTCTTCGAGCTTCATTTCTGCTGCAATTCAACAATTCCTCTCTTAATCGAGGAGATTTAACAGTTTGACAACCTATTTTCAGTAGGGTCATTTAATTTTTTGATTAGAATAGGAATTGCGAGAGAGAAGAGCTTACTGCCCGCTATAGTCACGAATTTATATATAATTGTGACTGTTATTATAGTGAACAAGATTGAAACTTCCGGGAAAAAAACTTCGAATTGGGAAGGCAATCCTCCCGGTCAGCTCACCATACCCCAAACCAACCAGGTGAACAAAATACATATATATTGTGAAATTTGTGTTAAGAGGAAGAGAAGGAAACCAAACATAACGTGGAATTTCCTGGTTGGATGGTTTTACAACCCCACGGATTACTTCGCACGTAGCATTTCTCAAAATAGAATCGATCCTTTTAATTGTTAAAGTAGCCACACTCCCACATTCGGTAGAAACACAGCTACTTCCACACTCGCTACTCAGTTTTGTGAGTGCAAAATTCAGGACAACAAAATAACCGAAAAAATGGAGCAGACTTTCATCATGATCAAGCCTGATGGTGTCCAACGTGGCCTGGTTTGCTTAGATTCAATTTCGTTTAATTTTGTTTTAGTGTTTGTTGAGTTACACTTTTGTTAATTTCTATTAGATGCAAGTAATTCGTTAGTTGATCTATTGTTTTAATTGACTAATTTTGGATTAATATTTTGATGTTATGTTTCAGGTTGGTGAGATTATTGGAAGATTCGAGAAGAAAGGTTTCTCTTTGAAAGGTAAATTTTCCTCTACTGGCTTCACATTTCCCCAATTGTGATTAATAGAAGGTTATTTTGGTAGATCGACTTAACATATATATATATATATATATATATACTCCTTATCATAAGTGAAGCTTCTAGTACGGTGGCAAAGGTAGTTTCAAAAATTGATTTAGGTCACAGGTTCAATCCTGGGTATGGCGTTCTTGCATTCTTTTGAATCCCTAGAACTGATCCAACAGTAAAGATGTCTTTGTGTGACCCATAGGTTACGGATTCGAGCCATGCAATCAGCTTCTGAGGCCTGCATTACGCTAGGCTGCCTACATCACACTCCTTCGGGGTGCGGCCCTTCCTCGGACCCTGCGTAAACAGGGATACTTTGTGCACAAGGCTGACTTTACTTGAGGGAAGTGTTGTTCCCTGGATAAAAGGATATAAGTCATAATTTTAGTATTGTTCCCTGGATAAAGGATATAACCAGTCATAATTTAGTATTGCTCTTGTTCTAATTTTTAGTATGTATGTGACAACCTTATTAGATGATTGTATAATTCTTACTTTTTTCCCACTTGTTCTGATTAATTTGCTATAACTAAACTTATCAAGTTGGTTACTTTGTTTGGATCTTGGCTTGAAGCTCCTTAGTGTGGATCGCTCTTTTGCTGAAAAGCACTATGCAGACTTGTCTGCAAAGTCTTTCTTCAATGGGCTTGTCGAATACATTGTTTCGGGCCCCGTTGTTGCAATGGTGTGGGCGGGTAAGGGTGTAGTTACTACCGGTAGGAAGATAATTGGCGCAACAAATCCATTGGAGTCTGCTGCTGGCACCATCCGTGGTGATTATGCTATTGATATTGGGAGGTAAAACATTTAATTTCCCAGTTTAGTAATTTCTGTAGATGCATTTGTCTCAAGCCAATGTGCCAATAGTTAGGATCATTATGTCTTCCAGCACGTGCAGGAGGATCTAGGATTTGGTGGTTCCGGATGTCAAGCTGGTCGATTTGATCAACTTTGTGCTTTGACTCGAATTGTTCTCTTTTGATTTATATAAACAAATATAGGTAGGAAATAAACAAGGGGGAGCCTTATTATACTTGAACAAACAAAAAACGTCAACAGTAAATTAAAAAAGAAGTGAGTCAACTTAATATTTTGCTTCAGTGGGTATTCATCTATGTGTCTGTCGTCTCTTTACTTTCAGCAAGCCAAAAAACTTGAATAAAGCTGGTGGCAGGAGTCAAACTCATGCCAGGGTAAGGAAAACTTGACCTCTTTCCACTGGAACCTTGGCCACTTTTGTTATTGCGGGTGATACTTTTAATATTTGTACTATACACACACACACACACACATATATATATATATATATATAAAAGAAATCTGCCGAAGCGCACCCCCACATCACAACATAGATCCGCCCCTAAGCACACCTAACACCAAGTTAAAACTTGTGTAACTTCTTTGCTCAATCATGTTATGTAATTCAGTATTTAAAACTCTTATCCTAGCAATGATGTTGATTGCTCAGTGATTGAAAGCGTAGGTCTGTTCATTCGATAATCATTAATTGCAGAATTATCAGCGGCTTTAACAAGGACTTAAGTTCTAAAAGGATGTAGGGCAATGAACTCAAAATTGTAGAACATTCCTTGTTAGTAGACTTGCGAAATTTCATTCCTGTTCAGCTTTGATGGTTTTTTGCCCCATTCATACTGCCGAATATTGCGTCAGAAAATTTCATTTGTGTCAAGTTCACCTTTCTTTTATGCCTTTGTTGATAGCTGCAACTGTTATCTTGTTGTTCCGCAAGTTGAATTAGTCCATAATTTATCTAGAAAATGTTGCATTCAATTTTAGGTTCTTTGGTCTATTTCTTATCTTGGGAAAGTGGATCCTATTGTTGCTTTAGTGCAGCGACAATGCTGGCCTGAGCCAAGGATCTATTAGAAACAGCCTCTCTACTTACTCAAGGTAGGGTTTAGGCTGTATACATACTACCCCGAGACCCCACTGATTCCACTGGGTTTGTTGTTGTTGAAAAGTGGATCATATTCAATCCCGCTCTTATGTATTTATGTTGTTTGAGATGACGGAGTAAACTGTTACCTATCAAATTAGCGCGGTAGCTGTAAGTATGAGAAACTTTTTTAATTGCAGGAATGTTATTCATGGAAGTGATTCTGTTGAGAGCGCTAAGAAGGAAATTGCTCTTTGGTTTCCTGAAGGTGTCGCGGAGTGGCAGAGCAGCCTTCACTCTTGGATCTATGAGTAAAAGATTTTACGAGTTGACTATCCATAGTGTGGGATAATACTGGGTATGTTATTGTTGTTGTTGTTACTATCCATAGCCAATCGATATGCACACAAAGTGCATCTCATAGTGTCACCTATGTGTATCGACAACCCGTCTATCTCTATCTTTCCAAACTGCAACTTAAGAAATTTTGCCTGATGTTTGAGTAGAAATATTGTTGTTTCAGACTTGTTTCCATTTGTTATTTCAAGAAGACTAAGATATGATACTAGCAGAATTACAGTAGTGATATTTACTCATTTCACTTAAAGCTGTATTTACATAATTGAACTTTGTCATTTATCAGCTTCACTAGGACTGGGCATATATCTGGTAAAATCGATAGTCCGAACCGAAAAAAGCTTATTGGGTTATCAGTATCGGGTTATTGGGTTAACGGTTCGGTAACTGTTTAGTGTTATTTTACTATTGGGTTATAGGTTCAGGTCTCGGTTTGCCAATTTTCTAACGGTTTAACCAATAACCCAATAAGCTTTATAAAAATACAATTTTACCCTTAGGTATATAAATTTTCTAATTCTCCCAATTCTTTATCTACTGGTCTAACCCTTCCAAATTTGTCATTCAACACACAATGTTTTAAGGTTTACTATATTCTTCGAAAGGGTTACAACAATAGAGAAAGTTTATCATATTTTTTATACAGTATACTTTCATTACTTCTTCTAATAGAATCGAGATTGAGTTATCTTATCGGGTAAAACGATGATCGAACCGATAATCGATAATCGAAAATAGATATCTTATCGGTTTGGTTATCAGTTTAGTATATTTATAAACCGATAACCGATATGTTAAACCGATAAAATTCACAACCGAAACGAATCGACTGATGCCCACCCCTAAGCTTCACTATTGTCTAAGAAAAGGCCTTGAAATGGAAGTTGTATCATGTATATATGGGTGTTAACGTTTGAGTATTGGAGGGCGTTAGGTGGTCAAATGGGCAGGTTGGGCTAATTTTGGGCGGGCCAAATTGGCCGAGTTAATAAAGGTAGAAATGACACCAGGTAGCCATTGATCTAAAGAGTGCGTTTAAGATTTCAATTTGTCAATTCAATTTTTTAGGACAAAAATATCTTGAGTTGTCCTGAAGTTAAGATTTTAAGTTTAAAATTTCAGGACAAAAATAAGTATTGGCTAATTTCTAATAGCGTTTCTGCGAATGACTATATGTGCACTTGTCCCTCAATAAAATTATTTTGGTTGAGATGGATTGAAGCCAAAATTTGGAACATAGCTCAACTCGTCTAACTCTTATCAAGTTTTAATTAATGTGTGTTGTTTTCTTATTAATTGTTCAATTATCAAATAAGATTCTTTTCTTTTGTTATGGTCATATATTAACCTATCAAACAAAAAAGAATTATTTTACATAAATTTAAGCACAATTACTCATAAATTAATTTGGGCTAAAAATTAGTCCAAATTTTAAATAGACTTAGATGAGCTGGGTCAAGATGAACTGAAATAAACAAATGAGCGGATCAATGAATGCTCAACCTTGGACGGGTTGGGTATATTTAATGAGTTTGGACTCAAAGTGTCACCCTTAGAGGGCGCTATATACTCCCTCCGGTTAATTTATGTCAGCATTTAATTGGATAACTATAGGTAAACATCAATAGAAAGTAAGATTAGTTAAAACCTAAAAAATAAGAAAAAAAATATATAGTTTTTATTAAAATATACTGTGTAAAAATATTTTTAGTTCTTAAATCCAAAACAACATGCCTTTTGTCAGCTAGTATATGGCATTATATGGGGAAGGGAAACCTTTTCTTTCTTTTGGAGCAATAAATAAAAATTTATGCACGTTGATCAGTTTGCATTTGCTTTAAATCACCATATTCAAATTCTAGATTTGACATTTTAAGATTTCTTTAAATCCCCTTGTATATATATTTCTAATTTTTTCATTGTTTGTCAAGTGTCAATCACTATCTCTAATTTTAAGGGTGGACAATCTCTCGATATAAGGGCAGATTAGTGCATGAATTACGGGTTCATCTGAACAAATAACTTTGGTTCATATATTTTATTTAAATAACTTCACTAAATAATTATAAATTAAAAATTATTAATCTAATAAACTAAATGATAGAATTCGAAGTCGGACCCATAAAATTCAAATGCCAATACATCCGTCTCTTTATCTACAAAGAAATGATTCACCTGCACCGTACTCTCAATGTGGGGTCTTGTCAGCAATTAAAATAGCCTAAGTTGGCATCCATTATATTCGAAAATAATAAATTGTTGTTTAACTTGTATAATTAATTTGTAAATTACGACAATAATAACTACAAATAAAAAAATAAACTGGAATTAGCTATGAACGTCGTTGCTAATCTTTCGCTAAAACATTCGTAGCTAGCAAAATTTTTTGATAATTCGTTGTTAATCCGTCGATAAATGAGATTAGCGACAGATTTTTTTATTTAGGTATAAAATTTATCCGTTGCTAAAACCTGATTTTTTAGTAGTGGAAGGAGAATACTCCCGAATAATTTCTAATTTCAATATTTTTTTTAGCAAGAGCAAGACTAAATTTACCAATGACAAGGGGCAAGGGGAATCTCTCAATATCTGCATATGATTTAACTTTTGCACCTCGGAGAATGTGGAAAATGGAAAACATGATGTTTTCGACAAAATCTTTAGACTTAGATCTAAAATAGGGAAACGTGATTAATAAATTCTAACCTAACATATTTAAAATTAATTACCTTTTCCACTTTATACACGCATGTGGTAACTTTACATATTATTATGTCCACTTGTTGTCACCTTTTTTGGTTTTTTAATCCACTTGTTATAAACTACTTTCTAAAATAGTAACACTAGTCCAATTTTTTGTGCATATATAGAAGAGCTTCTAGCTATTCTGTAAAACACAAAAAAACTTTAACTTGACAGAGAACGAATACGATAAGCTCGCGAGAATGAATAGAGGGTGGGTAGTTTTCACGTTCGTGATGGCTGCAATAGCACTTTGCAGCCATCAGACAGTAATGGCGGAAGATCTCGCCACCTATTCGCTGCCACGTGCTAGCCTTCCTAGTTGCAGTAACAGCGACAAATCGAAAATAAAGAAGTGTATGACAAATACAGCCTCTATAGATAAATGCTGTCCTCTATTTAACAGGACAATTGGCACTAACTGTAAGTGTTACCGTTATGCCAAGAATTTGGATAATCAAGCTTTAATTACTCTTCAGGCTTATTGTGATGTCAATAATCCATGTAAGGGTGTCCAAGTAAGTTCCTTCTTCTCTCTACTTCACGTAAAAGCATTTAGAAAGTTGAAAAAGAATTGTATTTGCGATATTTGGGCTTTTATATCTTTTTTGGAGCTTCTTTTCCGCAATCTTGCATTCTTATATAGGGCAGTTCGGTGCACTAAGCTCTCGCTACGTGCGGGGTTTCGGGAAGAGTCGGACCACAAAGGTCTATTATACACAACTTTATCCTACATTTCTATAAGAGGTTGTTTTCAACAGCTTAAACTCGTGACCTTCTGGACACATGATAATAATTTCACAAGGCTCCCCTTTATTCTAGCATATTGTTATACATTATTATTTTATTTAATATGACGACATTTAATTGGATGGAGTGGCAAGTAAAACCGACCGAATAAAGCTTTTAGAACTCAAAAAAAACTGAATTAATTTTGAACTTTGATTTGGTTTTTGGTTCACCTAAACAAAAATCGAAGACTGAACAAACCTAATATAGTTGGACAACTGAACTGAATTGACCGACGCTATAGGGAGCGTTTTTTCCTTTTGTGGACCTTATGCAATGCGAATCTGGAATAATCAGTGGGTTTCGACATTGAATGCATCGAACAAAACACAAAAAAAGTAATTGTTGATTACTTATTATTCTTATTGCTGGAACCTCACAAAGCCTTTTTGTTGGAACCTTAATTTGTTTGAGACGGAGGTATAATTATTGTTGTTGGTATTTTTGCTGGAACCTCACAAAGCCTTTTTGTTGGAACCCTAATTTGTCTGAGACGGAGGTGTAATTGTTGTTGTTGGTATTTTTGCTGGAACCTCACAAAGCCTTTTTGTTGGAACCCTAATTTGTCTGAGACGGAGGTGTAATTGTTGTTGTTGGTATTTTTGCTGGAACCTCACAAAGCCTTTTTGTTGGAACCCTAATTTGTCTGAGACGGAGGTGTAATTGTTGTTGTTGGTATTTTTGCTGGAACCTCACAAAGCCTTTTTGTTGGAACCCTAATTTGTCTGAGACGGAGGTGTAATTGTTGTTGTTGGTATTTTTGCTGGAACCTCACAAAGCCTTTTTGTTGGAACCCTAATTTGTCTGAGACGGAGGTGTAATTGTTGTTGTTGGTATTTTTGCTGGAACCTCACAAAGCCTTTTTGTTGGAACCCTAATTTGTCTGAGACGGAGGTGTAATTGTTGTTGTTGGTATTTTTGCTGGAACCTCACAAAGCCTTTTTGTTGGAACCCTAATTTGTCTGAGACGGAGGTGTAATTGTTGTTGTTGGTATTTTTGCTGGAACCTCACAAAGCCTTTTTGTTGGAACCCTAATTTGTCTGAGACGGAGGTGTAATCGTTGTTGTTAGTATTTTTGCTGGAACCTCACAAAGCCTTTTTGTTGGAACCCTAATTTGTCTGAGACGGAGGTGTAATCGTTGTTGTTAGTATTTTTGCTGGAACCTCACAAAGCCTTTTTGTTGGAACCCTAATTTGTCTGAGACGGAGGTGTAATTGTGGTTGTTGGTATTTTTGCTGGAATCTCACAAAGCCTTTATGAAAATTTACCTATAGAGAGTGGAAGCAGAGACGGTCGCCACCATTTCTGCCACCCCCCGCCCGCGCCCTCGGCCACAACCAAAATGCAGTGCTACTGATGAAGCAAAGGTTAAAAAATGCATGACAAACAGAACCTCCATAGATGCATGTTGCCCAACATTTAGAAACATATTGGGAAGGAGTTGCCCTTGCTTTGCTTATGCCATGCTATTAGATAATCAGGCTTTGATTACTCTTCAGGCTTATTGTGATGTTAGTAATCCTTGTAAGCAAGTCCAAGTAAGTCTTATCCCTTTTTTAATACTCCATTTTATATGGCACCCGTTTCTTTTTAGTCTGTTTGAAGTAATGACACACTTTTATATCTAGCAACTCTTTTATATTATCCATCTTATCCTAATAGCATGCTATATTTTTTTATTTTTTTTTGGCAATAAGAGGGGAAACTTGCAGTCGCTACAACCTCTGCCATAACCTCTGCCTTTCGAGTGAGCATTTTGTGCGCACTGGGTAAATTTCCACTGTGTAATAGCCTGCAAACCACACAGGGGATGTAAACCGAATTAGGAAAGTCCTATACGACAAGCTCAACCCATAAGGCATTGAGGGGGGAATCGATCCAGATCATCCGTATGGATAACCACCCTCCAAACCAATTGAACAATCCCGAAGGGTGTTATATTATAGTGGTAAAAATAGCATAGTAGGGTTAAGATAGGATACCTTTGATATGCACCAAATTCTTTCTATGTTTTAAAATACAGCGCTAGCTAATCAAGGGAGTATGCACCATAATATATATATGAGTACGGCAGAACTCAGTTACTTTTGGCCCAAACTTATATATATGTTGAGAAATTTACTAAATTTGTATGTAAAATAAATTGTGAACCTGATAGAAAATGAGTTGTGGTTGGCTTTGCCACAAGCGAGGAATTGCTTGAACCTATAAAATTTAAATCTTGAGCTCGTTTATGATGTTAGTCAAATTACAATGTACAAATTGACGACATTAACTAATATTTTTTATCACAAGCTCTCTCAAGTAAGTCGTTCATCTTTTCTTGTGTTACTTAAAGCTTTCTTACCTACCGATATCCTACCTTGTACTTTGTGCACTAAATCTACTAATTACTTTATTTTTCCCTTTCCCTACAAAAAGAAGGGTGTGATAACATATAATTACTGCTCGATCCACTTTAATTAATATTTTAGTTGTTTTTATACATATTAATGAATTTTATCTTTTAATATTAGTTAACAATAAAATAAATTATACTAATCTTAATTTGTTCATTGAAAATACAATAAATACTCTTAAATTTTTTACTCCAAGGGCAACTTTAAAAAAAAAAACTAATTCCTTTTTGATATTCGAAAAATATCAAATATTGTGGACTAAAAAGAAAAGGCGAAAAAATCAACTAAATTGGACCGGGGAGTAGTAACTACTGCTATCCACTTATGTGTCACTGCCTAATTTTATGGTTAATTTGCTGGTTTCAGGTGATATGATCGAGCTAGCAAAGATGGAGATGGAAGAGGAAGAAATGTTGTATTGTTTTAGTTTAATCCTCAGTGATATGTATCGGACCATTGTCATTTCAAGAGGAAGAAATGTTGTATTGTTTTATCTATAAGACTTTGAGCAACAACTTATCGTTATTTTGATAGCAACATTTTGTATACTTATGTTCTCAAGTTGGCCGAACACTATTGACCTGGACCCGTTGTTGCTCCCAAACGCACACGCAAGTATTATATACGTGGTCGACAAGTAATATATGATTGTAAGTCCAGATATCATACCTACAGAGACTTGTGATTAACTATTAACTAAATTAAACCAAACAATTAATTTATTCAAGCGAATCCTAACATATGAATATTTAACTAAAACTAATCTAGAATAACAAATTAAGAGATTAAAGAAAATAACGACAAGCTTAAAGACGAACTCAACGTGAGTGAATATTCTAGAGCTATGGGTTGGCTAACAATCCCGTTGAGTTTTCTACTTAAATTGTCTAATTAATTTATCTGGTTTATTGGTTGACATGGTTAATATTGCTCATAGCCTTCTCCCGAATTACTATTCGCCTATTCAAGCTAAATCTAACGCCTATATCCCTATGGAATTAGAATTAACAAGAACACATTAATAAATCCTGTATAGTAACCAAGCAAGGTGATTAGGTATATTTCTATCCTAACAACAAATCCGCTCCCCTCCCCCCCAAGAGTTAAGATCTTGCTCTACTCAATCTTATATGCAATCTAAAATTTCCTCTTCCGAGTTCAGTCCCAGATTCGTAGATGGTATTCAATTGGTGATCAAGTAATCAAATAATTAAGCGCAAGATTGACTAAATAAACCAATATGATAAAATAATAAGAACAACTCAAGCTTCAAACTACAGCGCTCATGCATCACCCAAAACTCTAGAACTAATAAACTATGAGATTAAAGGAAGAGAAGAGAAAAAAAACTAGTTAGAAGCCTCCTCCAAGCGTGGTGTGTGTTCCCCTACGTGAATTCTCCTTCAGTGTATGTTCGATCTCCTCCAAATTAGGTTTAAGACCCCTTTTATACGAGTTGGGGGTCGTGTAGAGCCGAAATAACCTTATCTCGAACGAAGTAGGAAAAATCTCGTCACCAGCATTCAGGCCAGCGCCTAGCGCTGAAAACAGTAAGTTTTCACGTTCATTCGTTAGCTGCATTACTTTTGAATTCTTACTTTCTCTTTTGTTGTCTCCACTTGGGGGGGGGGGGGGGGGCCCTAAAGGGTGTCCCCCTTTTATATTCTTTTAATTTTTTTCTTTCGTATTTTATTCAATTTTGCTCCAAATTTTTTCATCTTCGCATTGCTTTATTCCTACACAGTTGAAATATAATATTAAGCATAAAATAATATAATATTAATACTCAAATAAAGATTAAAAGTAATAGAATATGAGGCAACAATGTTTAAATATATGTATTTTTGTCCGAACATCAACACCCCACACTTAGACTCTTGCTCGTCCCCGAGTAAGCATTAAAACTACTCTCAATAAATCACAGCCTAGAAACACCACCACTTTGGTAGATACTAACAATTAGTCCCTATAGCAACTCAAACCATCAGATACATACTTCCTCATCATCGTGCAAGATATACAAGTCACAAACAAAGAACAAACTTCTAACCTCCTAACCTCAGAGACGGACTCTAACTTATCAAATTTAAGCTCGCTCACCTTCAAAGAAGCTAATAACATCACCTATCTATCGTGAAACAAGTGCCCTCACAAGAATAAATAGTCCATACACCCAAATCAAAGAATGAATATAATTTAATAACTTAGCATCAAAGAACAACTCTCACACTCACAAATGAATTCACATGTATGCACAAAGAACTATAGGCTTGCCCATTATGTACATATCTTCTAATTAAGTATGCACTAATAGAATCAAATAGGACTTTAACAGGTTGTAATGTCGGCTAGGAGACGGGTTGGAGAATCATATAATAGTGACTTACACTTCCCTAAGCACTTTTCACTTTTAAACTTCATCACCCATTATTTTCTACTCTTCACTTTATTTTTCAGTCCTCTCTTCATCAATTGTTTCACAAGTATTTCCCTCACATCAAGAACGTTTCACTTTTTTTTTTATAGAAATTTTTCTTTTCTCTTTTTTTCATATCTCATTCTTTTCAAGAAAGCCTTTTAATCACTTTTCAGCTATCATTGGTCACAATTTTTCACTTAATCATCCCTTTCTTCAAATTTATCAATTAATATCATAGTCGAAACAACAGTGCTCAAGGATAGGTGCAAAAACTAGGGATTCAACAAAAGAATCAATGCAAAAATACGGTTTTCAAACAAAAGGTTATAGGATCAAAGGGCTAACTAGTGATACAATATCTGAAAAGGCTAAAATTCACAAGACATATCAAAGAAAACCTATTATCATCTTCTAAACAGAGCAACACTTTTATTTCGCTTCAATAACATGCATGGAAAGTTTTAGAATAAAATGCAAAACATGGAATATATGTAAGAAATCCTCACCACACATGGCACAAATATCAATCAAGATGGATCAATTCTACTCTAAGACAGACATGATCATAGCGAACAACAAAATAGGAATAATCAATATATACAGTCACAACCCTAAGCTTAGGTTTAGAAAGTCTGTTGTTTTATTCATTACTCAAGCACTCAGAGGAAAGTAGTACTCAAGCTCAGGCCTAAATATGCTAGTATCAAACAAGCAACAAAGATTTTTTTTTTCCTTCTCCCTCTTTTTCTACTTCTAAAATAAAGAAAAATAATCTAATCCTAAAAAATAAAAAAATATAAAAATTACCCGGTTCAAGTTACATCCCCTGGAAAAGAGCCGATGCAAAAAGAAAAACCAATGGGGATTATTACCTAACTAAAACTAACTAGGAAAAAATATTTTTAGATTTTTTTTCATTGGACCTTAATCCCTCAAGAAAGCTGTCCGCAGAATCAGAAAAGTCCAAATTTATAAGAAAATTTTCGTCATTTTAAAAAAAAATAAAAACTACTACACTAAGAAAGAATATCACAACTAAGCTAGGGTAGCACAAAATAACACCCAGATAATCTCCTCACCCCACACTTAAAATTGTGCAATATCCTCAATGCACACTGTAAATAACATGAGGGTAAAAGAGACTCCCAGGTAGGTCACAGACCGAAGAATTAGCAGCTCACGGGATACTTAGACTTATCCCAGATATGGTCCTTTGTGCAGGTACCTCGCACTTAGTTCCAACCGCCTGCTCGTTTTTCACAAGACTATTGGCTTTGATTTTGTCACGACCGAAAATCCTAACCCAGGTCGTGATGGCGCCCAACACCGGAGTCAGGCAAGCCAACACCCAAATAACTAAGAATTTCACATATTTGATTAAACATCCCAACACGTGCCAAGTTTTAAAGTTCAAAACATTAATTGAAAAAGATAATTAGCCGATTTAACCAAAAGCAGTTATAAGGAGGCGTGAACCAATATATATATACAAACCCGTAAACCATAATATCCACCACGTGTGTGCTAGGAACTAGTGTCACAAGTCCTACGGGCATACTAACAGAATATACAAAAGATATAATATAACTGTCCCACTGTCTGGAAGAAATAGACGGGAATAACAAAAGAAAATCCATGGTGCTGCCGAGGATTGTCAGGAGAAGCATCTCACCGTGAAGTCAGGTCCAGTCTATACTCAGAATCGAGCTCCGGTCTGATAACCAGATGCACCAGTCTCAGAACCTATACAATTAAGTACATAAGCGTAGCATGAGTACAGAAATAAATATGTACCCAGTGAGTATCCCGCCTAACCTCGAAGAAGTAGTGACGAGAGGTCGACTTGACACTCACTAAGGTCCAACAAAATAATTAAACAGGATATGATATCAGTATTAGGCATACAAAGATGATAAAAACAGTAAACATTAAAGATAACTGTAATTCAAATAAATACTGGAAGTAAATAAGAAATTACTACTTCATTTTCTTTTTAAATATTTTCCCACTCAATATCCATGAAAATCAAACAATTTAGTATGCGCATACAGGATAAGGACAACCGGCCTGAGCCATCATAATAATAATCGTATTTGTGCACTGCCGAGGGTCGAACGGCCCGAACCATAATGTATCTTTCAATATCGCCGTGGCGTATGGCCTGCTCCCATGAGAGTGGAGGAAATAACACTCCGCTCGCGGAATGTAAATTGCGAAGCAGTCACATGCACACACAATCCACACAATATTCTTCATAAATTACTTTTCAGTGAACAATTCCTTTAAAATTTCTCAAATTCCATGATCTCAGGGAAACAAGCCGCATATAAAATTAATTCATCAAGCATATAGTTCATTTCAAGGAAAAACACAAGGCACTGTGTAGGCCTAACTACCCGGACATAACAATAATAGCCGCTACATACGGACTCTCGTCACCTTGTGCTTACGTAGCCCCCACAAACATTAGCACATAGTCATTTAAATTACCTAGGGGGATAGTTCCCTCTTACAAGGTTAGAAAGGAGACTCACCTCGTGTAGAACCTACTCCCCGGGTCAAGAATGCGCCCGAAACTCCGAACTCGACACCCAAGGACTCCAAACTAGCCAAATGTTATACAAATATATCAATTTATACTCAAAAGTATGGAATTCTCCTATTTACTTAGTCATTTCACCTTATTTGAAAAATCCTAAGATACACCCCCGGGCCCACATGCTCGGATTCCGGAAATATTCGAAGGAATCAATTACCCATAACCTAAGGATCGTTAATATATAGTTTTTGTATGATTTCATGGCTAATTAACGGGAAATTCCCTAAATTTTCATAAAGCCCTAGGTTACTACTCAAATATTTGATTTTCACTAATTAGGTAGTTAAGTTAACTAGGAATTCATGCATTAAACTAACATTAGGGTGGAATTTACTTACCTTTCAGTATCTAGGTCGTGGAGCTCTTTCCCAAGCTTCCAAGGTCTCTAATGCTGGAAGAAAAATGGGGTGAAATGAAATAATCCCGTGTTTTAAAGAACTCACTGCCTACTGTGGTTTCGCACCTGCGGCTCAAGGTCCGCACCTGCGGTCTCGCACCTGCGAGTAAATGCTCGCACCTGCGGAAATGGGACAAGGGGCCTGGGCTCGCACCTGCAGAGAGAAGCTCGCACATGCGGCTCCGCTCCTGCGGATATTATCTGCACCTGCGAGAAATGGGCAGCCTCACCTGAAGCCGCACCTGCGAGGCAAGGACAGCAGGAGCGGTCTCGCACCTGCGAGGCTGGGACCGCATGAGCGATCCCGCATCTGCGAGGCTGGGACCGCAGGAGCGATCCCGCACCTGCGACTGGGCAACCGCACCTGCCGTCACACCAGAACAGGTGCACCAACAACTGCTTCAGCTGGTTTTTGGTCTCCTTTGGTGCCCGAGAGGCACCTGGGCCCACCCGAGCCCCCATCCAAATATACCAACAAGTCCCAAATCATAATATGGACTTGCTCGAGCCTTCAAAACATTCAAAACAACGCTAAAACTCAAAATCATACTTCAAAACTCCTAGAATCAAACTTAGGAACTTTAAGTTTCTTGAATTCGCTAACAATGCGCCGAACTAACCTATACTACTCGGAATGACCCCAAATTTTGCGAGCAAGTCATGAATGACATAACGGAATTATTCCCGGTCTCAGAATTTTGTTTGGACCTCGATAACACAAAAAAATTTCCCAAACCACAATATGAACTTAAGGAAACTCTTATTTCGCTATTGGGCGCCGAAACGCTCCCGGGTCATCCAAAACCATTCCGAACATACGCGCAAGTCCGAAATCATCATACAAAGCTACCGGAACCGTCGAAACTCGATTTCGAGGTCGTTTACTTAAAATTTTGACCGAAGTCAAACTTGGCCTTAAAGGTCAACCTTAAGGAACCAAGTGTTCCTATATCACTCTAAACACTTCCGAATCCCGAACCACCCATCCCCGCAAGTCATAAATCACAATAAGCCGCTACGAGAAGTTTCATTTAGGGGAACGGGGTTCGATAATGCAAAAAAACCAGTCGGGTCGTTATAGATTCCATGCTCTTACAAAATACAAAAACAACAGTACAAAAATAACACAATAAAAAAAATAAAAATAAAAAGAAGAAAAAAATAGAATTGGATTGCCTCCCAACAAGCGCCTTATTTATAGCCGTGGCACGACGCCATCGCTTCACCACTTTTTCTTCCACTTTGAGGATATGAATTGCGCCCCCAACTTTACATCAATTTTTCTGTCACGTTCCTGGGGCGCTCGTATAAAAATAAAGGAACCAGGCAATAGATATCGCATCTTGCACTTTTGGGCCTTTAAGTGTGGGATGTCATTTTGTCTTTTTGGTGTGGCAAATTTTAGAATATAAGGGTCTTGTTCTTCATCTATACATCTCTAAAGGCTCGATCTCCATGTCTCCATCCAAACATAATGTAGACAAATGATTAGAATGAGGACCAACAAACCCCAACTCCAAAAATGTATTATGTTTTACATCCTCAATAATATATACTTCCTCAACCTCAGCATCATCCACAAGAACATGGTCTAATAATTGGTATTCTCGTTTTAGCTCCTCAATTCGGCTAGAAGATCTTTTTCAACTTCACACAACTCATCACTAAATTGTTGGGCGTTACACGCATCAACCTTTGCACTCAATTGAGCCTCCAAGTCGCGAATAGAACTGCCAAATTGGTCGATCTCTTGTCCCAGTTCAGCTCTTCCTTCTATAAAGTGTTGTATTTCATTTGTAATTTTCTCACGGAAAGCTCCATATTCCTCTAGTAATTTCATGTGCATATCAAGAATGCAAACATCATGTTCCACATCATCCAATCCGTTACTCCTGTCAAACTCACAAGAATTATTAGAATCAACATAAGAAGAAATTGGAGTAGGATAACAATACTTATGACAATTATTACAATTACCACCACAAAAAGTACATGATTGAGATGGTGCACACAACCCGGTATTGAGAATATTTTTACAATATTGCTACAAGTGAGGTCCTTTACAATATGGACAAGGATCACAAAAATAAGAATACTTACTATCCCACCACTTTTCGTTCAAAAATGACATATAGAAAAAATTATAATACTAACTACACTAAACTAAAATTAAAAACATAAATAGATAAAAAGTAAAAATCTAATCTAGTAAAATAGTTAATTTCTAAGTCCCCCGCAACGGCGCCAAAAACTTGTTGCTCCCAAACGCACACGCAATTATACGTGGTCGACAAGTAATATAGGTGATGCGTGGCTAGAATTAATGACTTTAAGCATTATATACCTTGCATTTTATGCGCTTTAATGATANGCGTTAGCCAGGCGTTATACCCATAACGCCAGGGGGTGCCTGGCGTTAGCCAGGCGTTATACCCCTAACGCTAGGGTGCCTATTTCGGTAAAGTCCGAGTTTTAAAGGTTTTTAAGTGTTTCCAAGCCAGGATAGGAGTCTCTTACACGGGTAGGGTTTATCCCAACCACATAAATAGACCCAAGAACACATCATGAAGGGAGAGACGAATTTGGGAGCAAAATACACACATA
>ML330015.1:0-69274 GCA_005239505.1 Nicotiana paniculata | reverse complement strand
GGTCGGTTGTACTGATACTACACTCTGCACTCTTTTGTGCAGATCCAGGTACTGACCAGAGTTGGGAGATCTTTGTATCTGACATCATCATTCGGAGACACGAGGTAAATCTGCTGGCGTCCGCAGATTCCTGGAGTCTTCTCCTAATTTTATAGACACTGTTTTATTACATTCAAAAACAGATACTAAATTCTTTCAGCCTATTATTTGTAGTATTTTTAGTGGTTCGTGAAATGTGACACCAGACCCTGGGATAGTCTTATAGCTATATAGTTAGTTCATGGCTCGATTTAATTATTCGTTTACTATTTTATTCGTGAGGTTATTCATTGAAAATATTAGATTTAGTTTATTTTAAATTGTCTCATTGTGTTTAAGCAAATATTCAAAGGAAAATGGCTAATCAAGTTCTAACATTGGCTTGCCTAGCAAGTGTGGTTTTAGGCGCCATCACGATCCTTAAGATTGAGAATTTGGGTCGTGACAATTTTTTTTTGTTCTTCTCTTTATGCATGTATGTTATGTAATAGTAGTATAGTCATATAATTGTCGGAAATTAACCAGTAAAACTGTATACCATGTTGGTATAGTTATATACCATATTGGTATCATATGGTAGTTTGAACATTATTTTGGTTGTTTTAGTTGCAGTTTAAGTGAATTCTATTATATAATTATTTATATGAACATGATTTGCAGTGCTGAAATTTTTGTGTGCTCATGGACATAAATTATGTGTATTATGTAATAATTTTTATAGTTATAGGTAAATGTTGGAACGACCCCATACAACTATATACCCCTGTTAGTATATAGAATGAGCAAGTTATTTTGCGAATATTTAGCTTGCAATATGAGCATGTAATTTTCTCATACTTTTATTGCGTACTTTAATGATTTGGTACAGTAGTATAGTTACAGATAATTGTAGCAATATTCTAGAGTAATCATATGCTCTGTTGGTATACATATATATCATATTGGTATCATATGGTACTAGAAGTCTTTTTTGCTACTTATAATTTTATTGCATTTTTCAATATTTTATTATCATTTTTATGCTAACTAGTATATTTGGAGATTTGGCTGTTGTAGATTATATTTTCTTGCTCTATAACTTGTTATATTACTGCTAACAGTAGATTGTGTACTGATATTTGTAAGGAAAGAGATCAAATTTTGCATGGCAATCACGTGTTGATTCTTAGAATCTGATTATGTAATTTATGATGCCCAACAGTAGTCAGTGTGATATTCAGTGAATTAGATCAAGTGGCAACTGATAGTATTTCAGTTTAATAATTGAATTTAAAAAATGAGAAAGAAAAAAAAAAGAAGGTATAACTAGTTTTATTAAAAAAAAGGTGAACAAATATTTACTATATCAGTTATTTTTTCTTATTGTATAAAAAAATGATAAAAAATAATGAAAACAGTAAATAAAATTAGACTATGAAGAGAAAAATAATATAAAAAAAAGAAGTTAAATGAAATTAGAAAAGGAAAAAAGAAAAAATAAGAAGAAAACGAGAAAAAAGAAAAGGAGAAAAGAAAGAAAAAAAAGGAAAAAAGAAAAGAAGCATAGAAATAAAAAAGAATTAGAGAAAAAAGAGAAATTTCCCCACGAAAACTATTATGGGTAGAAAATATAATTAATTTGATGGGTAAGAAAATAAATGGATAGACAAAGATAAATAATTTTGTTTTTATGAATATTCTTCCATTGTAAAAAGGGCCCAAATCAATAACTTTGGGGGCTCATGCATGGCCCTACAACAATCCATTGCTTTGACTGGGGTCAGGTCCAGAAGAGTGTCATGCTAGAATTACTCTGAAAAATTGAAGCAAGATCCTACATCAAAATAGAACGGATTACATTCTATATCAATATCCTTAATAAAATGAGCCAATAAAAGTAGAGTTAACTCAAATAGTCGCCTATCTAACTGCTTAAACTAAAAATAGCCAGTAACAGTATATATGTAAAATTTATATATTATATATGTATAATAATGTGAATAAATTATGTAATGGCTACAAAAAGTAAATAATCAATGTGACTGGCTATTTGTGTAAAGATCTACCAAATGTACCCACTATTGTATACATTCTTCATCGTCAATCATAGATCAGAAGCAAATCCAAAAGAATCCAAAAATCATGCAAAAAAATCTAATTACATAAATGGCTTTCGAAGATTTTTCCATGCCATAGTCATACCAGCTTTTTGATATCATCATTATTCATTAATGGCCCAATAAATTCTAGCTGAACATTAATACATCTTTTTTTGTATTCTTTTACAGACTCTCGTGTTCTACAGAGTCACACTGCATGCAGGCAACATCCCAAATCGTGGTTAGAGTACTAACTTTATAAAATGGGTGGTGAATATTAGATTGGTAACTCACTAATATTGAATAAGTTTAAAGAAGTGAGTTTGAATTTTGAATACGATTTTTGTAAAAATATTGGTGTGAGTATTGTTTAGATTTGTTAGAAATAAATTTGAGCACAAGTCGAGCTTCTCTTTAATAAGGTTGATTGAAGACTTAAAAAATAGAAGTTGGTCATTAAAGGCTATTCAAAGCTTTGATTTTAGAAATTGAATTTTTCGAGTTTATTAGTTGTAAGATAATAACACAGTCCAATTTTTTCAGGATAAGAATGGTTCGTATCAAGTTTACGGTCAATAATTTCGAAATTGCAAAAGATCCTCTTTACGAATATGAGTAAGGACTAATGTAAAAATGGCCCGAACCCATTACTTTGGGCTTCATGGACGAAACAACACAACAAGGAAAAATAATATTGAATAGCCGCTCTCAAAATAATAGTACAAAAAAAAATATTTTGTATATATATATATATATATAAATTATACAAACTTTATACTCTTTTTTTATTATCGAAATAAATAATTTCTAACACGGACTATAATATCCCTAACAACACTCCATTGCTTGGACTGGGGCCAGAAGAGTCATTCTAGAATTATTTCTTGGTAACTAATAAGAGTTAAAAACTTATTACTTATGTATGTTATAAGTCACTCGAAACATATATTTTTTCTTTGTAACTAAATATTTTTTTTATTTATCACAAAGAACTGTACAAAATCGTAGCTAACAAACACAATTAGCTAACCAAGTATCTGTCCGACTACTACATGATCTAAGAAAGCGTTTCAGAATCTATATACAAGTACTTCTTTTCTAATTTTAATTGGAGCTCTCACACTACAAACACAAGCAATATCTCTAGCCAATGACTCACTATTTCTATACACTTTCTTAAAGACTCTCATATTTCTTTCGATACAAATGCTATGGACATATTCTGTATATATCATGTTGAAAATCTGTGCAGCTTGAGATTTCCCCTTTGATCTACTAATAATCTCTTATTGTTGTTGTTGTTTCCATCCCACTGTATTCATTGGTCGCCTTGGCACATCACACATCGAGTATTTATATCTATTCTCCATTTGGTTAATCTGTCAGCAGTCAGTAGTCTACCCTGCAGCTGCAACCACAGAGTAAATATAGCTTTTGGTCGAGCAGCATTGACGAACATCATGCATTTCCATGGCACTCTAGCTTCATTTCCTATCAATTGTATATATATTTGTCTTGTGATACTCTTTCCAACTCTGAAATTGCATTGCATTTCCTCCAGAGTATACCTTGCTTCCATAATCTTCCTAACCATCAAGCATGCATGTTGAGGTATAACCATAGAGTTTATTGATTGCCCCTTGATGTAGTATGTGTGAATCCATTTGATTCAAAGTTTATTCTGATTATGTGCTAGATCCCAGTAGGTCTTTACTATAGCTGGTTTATTCTAAAGGTATAAATTTGTCAAGTTAAGATCACCAATACTCTTTGGAGAACATACTTTATCCCAGTAAATCAGAGCCTTCTTGGTGATGGTATTGCAGCCTCACCATATGTAGCTTCTACAGTAGGCCTCAATAGTTCTTAAGACTTTAGAAGGAAGCACAAACAGTTGATCCCAGTAGGCTTGCACACTGATCGGGTCCAAACCGACACTACAATTGAGTGGCGAGGAGGTCGATGCAATACTAACCCAACTAAGGTAGAGATCGAATCCACATGGAGTTAATAATTGGAATTAGGTTTACATCTAAGTGAGATGCTAGTTTTGACTCTAATTTCACTTTCACAAATTGAGTTGATATTATACTTCTATTTTTACTCTAAGGATTGCAATAAATAAAGCTAAGGACAATATTTATGTTTTGGGTTTTTCAAATATTAGAGGGACTAGGGTCGTGACTTCTACCTAGGTGGTTATCTAACGGGTTGTAAAATCTAGGGAAATCTTGATTAGTGGGATTGAAATATAGCTATCACACTCGATTACTCACTCTATACCTCTCAGTAGTTTGAGTGATTTTGCTCAATTTGGCTTTCTCAAGACCAGATGGGTATTCATACAAATCAAGTGATATTAGCTCAAACGAGCATTACAATCTCTAGGTTTAACCCTTTAATTGGGGCTATCAATTTCTTGAGTTCACCCCAATTCCTTGTTAGCCTAGTTTTCCTAGACTTAGTCCCACTTTCTCAAGTAGAGACTAAGTCATTTAGGCACGAATCAATGTTTGCAACCATTAATTCTTGAGTTCTAGCAAGAACTAGGCTAAATATCACTAACTCATTCACATTCAAGCCCTAAATCAAACATCCATTAAATACCCACACTAGGGTTGGGTTACAACCCTAGATATAGGTTTAGTTACTCATAAAAATAGAATAAATTAAAGAAGAATTGAAGATATAATCCATAATATTAGATTATGGGAAGAATATCTAGTGTTTAAAGATAAATGTAGTACAAAAATACAAAAAGCAGTAAAAGTAGGTGACTCAGGTTCTCTCCTACAACATAACTTAACCTAAAAATGACAAAAAATTCTATTTATACTACGCTGAAAGTATCTGACAAAAATGCCCTGCGGAGGTTGTGCGTCCGCATAATTCTGAGTTCGACCGCACACTTGCTTTCGCTGCCGCATAATTGTGGTGCGGTACGTGTTCTTCACTTTGAGTTCTGGCTTGAGCTGACCGCGCACAATTCTAAGTGCGTTCCGCACTCTTTCATTTTGCCCAAGTTGCCAACTCTCTGATTCTGGTTAATTGTGGACCGTATAATTCTGATTTCGGCTGCACAGAGATTTTTGCGGCCACACAATATTGGTGCTGTCCGACCTTCATCATGTTGCCAAAATACCAAGTCTCTGAATCTCATTCTTGCGGACCGCATAGTTTTGATTACGACCGTACAATGGCTTTTGTGGCCGCAAAATATTTGTGCGGTCCACACCTCTTTAGTTGCAAAAAGCCAAGTCTCTGAACCTTCTTTTGCGGCCTTATGCAGAATTATGCGGTCCACACAGTTGATCTCATTGTCCTTTTTTGGTTCTTGTTCAAATTTTGACTCCTTTATTAGTTGATTTTGATTCCTTTGGCTCATATTGAATAATTCCTGTAAGCAATCACATTTCATTAGTATCCGAGAATACCTTTAAGCATTTTTTACCTAAAACACAAGTAAAAGAAGACAAATAAGAGGTCAAAATCTCTACTTATCAACTCCCCCAAACTTAAGCTTTTGCTTGTCTTGAAGCAAATAAGGTAATTTCCACTTCCACTAGAAAAAATGATATTTCAGCTGGCTTAAGGTGAATCAGTTATGCATCAATTGGGACTAACGATTACCCTCAATACAAATGAATTATCAACAACACAATGTTTTGACATTTGAGTACCATATTTCTAATGTGACACTAGAGCATCAAGAGTTGACTTTATTCATCAAGGAAGCTCACTCTATCACGTAGGTCATTGTGGATACCAAACTCCTCCCCCTCTACTCTCTATGAGCAAATCTCACTTTAGAATGTAACACTCGAAACAAGGTTTGTGAAGAAGTTCGCTCATCTCTCTCAACAGAATGTCACAAGTCCGGATCTAAGTACCATAGGCTTGCCCATTATGTAAATCACCATTAATGTAAGCTCACTTAACTTGAAATCATATAGGGATTTTGCGGGAATTTATTGAAGGCTTTTCCATCAAGGTAGGACTTGTCGGAATATGATGGTTTCATCTTTCCTTAAGCACTCCATTTTCTCTTTTCGACTCATACTTTCTTGACTCTTTGAGTCATTTTCTTCTTCCTTAGGGGAACTAGAGAGACGTAATGTCACTCTTTCTTGATCATGACAATCATTTTTCTCCTTTTTTAATCACTCCATGCCTTTCATCATTGTTTTCTTTGAATCCCTTCAACTTTCTACCTTATTCACTTTCTTTTTGACATTTTTTTGGCCTTTTTACCTTTTCTTTGCCTTCCCTTTTCTTTATTTCTTTTCTTCTTTGTGCCTTTTATCACTTTCAAATTCTCGTCTGTCCCCCAAACTTATTCTTTTTCTAATTGTCTATCAAGAATGCTAAGGAAAGATCGGGTGCCAAGAGAGGGTCATTATAAAACGGATAAAGGCTTGTAACGTGGTTATTGAAAGAGAAAGTAAGCTTTCATGTTTCAAATTGGGTCAAGGAGATCCTACAATCATTTCTCAAGTCAAGCTACACTTAGAATTTTGCCTAGACAAACATTCAGGGAAAGTTCTAGACTTATTGGTACGAGACTTGGACTTGCAATTCAATACCTCACTTCTCAAGCTGCTGGATTGTTAAAGAGAACATAGTCAAGGGCCCACATCAACCCTAGCTAAGATTTAAAATCACAAATGGCTCGAATGAACCACTCGATGTTTTTTTAAGTCAACACAAGAGTCTAAAGGTCACAACTAGATCTATTTTATGCCAACAACTTTGTTTCTAACCATAAGGTCGAAGGTAAATGTATTTGTACCAAGTGAATACTGCTTGATACAATTTTATTCATTTCTACTATATCTACCAAAACATAAAATAAAACAGACTCAATCCCTTAAGAAGGTTGTCACGCCATCTATCGTTGGGAAGAGCCACCCGGTTCACACAATATCCACCTTTGGAAAAAAACGTGGCATTAAGAAAATCAAAGGCTTATTGTTCACACAAAACGTAAAAAGAAGCTAACAAATGAAAAAGAAGCTGCTAAAGTAAATAAGAATTTATGCTACTAAGGAAAAACAAACTAAAGAAGTTATGAAGTAGATTATGGAAAGTAAACTGAATATATACAAAATTATGTAAGGCGAATATATACATAAGGGAAATGAATATATACATCAAATGGGGAAAATATATACATACCAAAGGGAAAATAAAGATAAAAACAATAGTGTAATAGTTATTACATACCAAATGTCAACAAAGGTTAATCAAAATGAACCACCACCCAAGTGAAAATGAGCATTGTCCTCAATGCTAATAAAAAATAAGAACATGAAAAGGGGTAGAGAGTAAAGAAAACCGTCCTCATCATGTGTGGTGTCCTCAGCCTGCATGGGATACTCAACACCCTTTGTCTCCTCTAAATGTATCTCAACATTTTCTGACTGAGGGACTACTGGGTTGATGAGCATATGTATCAACTCCTCAGTAGTGTGTGTAGTTGCAGCCGGCTCCTCAAACTGGCCGACTGCTGCCTCTGATGTCTCTAGCACTGCTGCATGTGCTGCTGGGACTGACTGCTCCATGAGTAAGTCCAATGGAAGGTCTCTGGCACAAGAAATCTTTTCAACCTCCTTGTGCAACTTGTCCATTGAATGATGTTTTCATGGAGGCATGGATCAAGACGACTGCACACGAATGTTTTCCACCCTTTTGCTTCAAATTGTAGGGTGGCTCGATCTATCTGAACTCTTGTTGTGAGTCATGGAGGTGTTGTCCCCGGAATTGCTAGTATCTCATCTAGACACGGGCGAACTGCATAAAACTATTTGACCAGGTATTCATTAGCATCTTGCATGCGGGAGTTGAACCATTTCCATCTTTTTCGCTCTTCAAATTGCTTGAGGACATTTGGGTTGTGCTTGCTCAAGTCCTTTGTCAAGAATTTTCGCTCAAGAATGAGTGACCTTTGTGACCACCATTCTTTAAATTTGGTATAAGCTCTTTCACTTACAAATCTGTCCTCCCATACCTCAGATCTCCTTGATCTTTCCAAACCCCCAACAGTGGTATCACCCCCTCTACCATCGTTCAGGACCTCATCATCATCATCTAGGTTAATTGGAGTAGCTGTAGCAGGTGGGGGAGAGGGTTCAGATGCTGGACTACCCCTTATGAACCTTCCGAAGAACTAGAAGAGGAAGTTGGCTCATTGACCAGGTGGAGTCTCCCGGGAAATTGTTGTGATTGAGCTTCCGGTTGTGCTTGCACTGAGTCACCCTCAGAAGCTTCCCCGGATGAGAGGTACTCACTGGTGTCTCAAGGTTCCAGAGTGGTCTACTGACTGTGAATTTCTTGCTCAGGATCTTTTGAACTGACAGTGGTAGGGTGGGTTTGCCTCGACCCCGGCCTCGGGAGGGTTCTGCCCTCCCTTTGGATGTATCTCCTCTGCCACGTGAACGAACCATTGTATGCAACATACAAGTAGTGAAAGTCAGTTAGAATTGGGGCTCATATTGTGTATAGAATGAAGATTGATAATGTATAACACAACTCTCAGAAATGGGCAATGCAGACTGCACAAAAGTGAGTGCAGCCACAGACTGCACAATGCGGACCTCATAAAAATGAGTGCATCCGCATAATGCCTATCGTGGACCGCACAATTTTGAGTGCGGCCGCGGAGATCCCAGGTTCAGACTACTATGTCTCTTAAGATTGAATTGTGCGGACCATAAAATTTTGAGTGCGGCCGCACAAACCCATTGCGGACCGCAAAATTTTGAGTGCGGCCGCATATTGCTTTGTTGGGTCTCTGAAGTTTGAACTGTGCGGACCGCACAAAGTTGAGTGCGGCAGTACAAATACACCGCGGACCGCACAAAATTGAGTGCGGCCTCACAAACTTATCTACTAAAAGTGCCCTAGACCTAGGGTATTACAGACCGTACAAAATTGTATGCGGCCGCATACCCTAGTGCGGACCGCACACATAATTCAAATCAGAGAGACACTAATGTACGATTTACACTAGGGATTTCACTAACTAGACATGGTGTTTAGAAATTAGGCATGAATATCTACTAACCCAGCTCCCATTAAGCATTTAAATACTGCCCACATGATGCTAAGCAAGATTTAATCAACAATTGACATTTTAGGCATAAACCTAAGCCTAGAAAAAAAAAAAACTAAAACAAATAAAAAGAAAAAGAAAAAGAAAAAGAAAAAGATAAAATTAAATTAGTAAAATCAACATATCAGTAATGAAGATGTAGCAGGAATTCGCACTTGATGAAAAGATTGAAAGCAAGGGAAATATGCATTGTGCTTAACTTAGTCTCAGAAGTTGGAGTGTGTAAAGTGTAAAAAGCTAAGGGAAGTTCTATTATACTCTGGCTGACTGACCCACAAACTTACCTGAGTGCGGCCGCACAAATTTGGTGCGGTCCGCACTCTTTACCTGTTGCTTGACTTTGTGGCGTGGTCCGCATAAAAATGACCGCGGCCGTGCAATTCGTGCGGTCCAAAAAGTTTTGAGTGTGGCCGCGAATCCCTAAGTGTTTTTGTCAGGCCAAACTTCAGAGACTTGACATTTTCCATCACCTAGTTGTGCGACCACACACATAATTGTGCGACCGCAAAGTGCTTGTGCAGTCCGCACAATTTCAACACTTAGCCACTTTTTTTTCCCTGCAAAATTCCTGCACTGCACACCCATATTCCTGCATACACTTCACAAACAGTTAGCCCAAAACAATGACTAATCTAAAAAACAAAATCAAGAGAAAGAAAAACACATGGGTTGACTCCCAAGAAGCACCCGATTTAACGTCGCGACACGATGCATGTTACCATCATTCACTTGAAACGGAGCAATGCCACAATGTGACCATTATCAATCTTACCAAGATAGTGCTTCACGCGGTGCCCATTGACTCTAAGTATCTCACTATTCTTATTTTTCAAATCTAGGGCACCAAAAGGAGTCACAAATACCATTTCAAAAGGACCACTCTACTTTGATTTTAGCTTTCTCAGAAACATCTGCGATCGAGAGTTGAATAAAAATACAAGTTCACCTTCTTTGAATTATTTGTTCCGGATTTATTTATCATGGAGGTACTTCATCTTGTCCTTATACAAGGACGAACTGGAGTAAGCATGAAACCGGAACTCATCAAGTTCATTCATTTTATCCACCCAAAGATTTGCAGCTACATCCCACTCTAGGTTCAACTTCTTCAACGCCCACATGACCTTATGCTCTAATTCCACCAAGGGGTGACATGCTTTCCCGAACACCAACCGATATAGAGACATACCAATTGGAGTTTTGTAAGTTGCTTGTAGGCCCAAAGAGCATCGTCAAGTTTCCTTGACCAATCAGTCAAATTTGCTTTGACCGTCTTTGACAGAATACTCTTGATCTCCCGGTTGGAGACTTCAACTTGTCCACTTGCCTGGGGGTGATAGGGGGTCGACACCTTGTGAGTGACACCATACTTGGAGAGTAAAGTGTCAAAAGCTTTGTTGCAAAAATGTGATCCCCCATCACTAATGATGGCCCTTGGGGTGCCAAACCTTGTGAATATGTTATTCTTCAAGAAAGCTACCACACTCCGTGCTTCATTGTTGGGCAAATCCACAGCTTCAACCCATTTGGACACGTAATCCACAACAACCAGAATATAGGGGTTTCCACATTAGCTCACAAATAGACCCATAAAATCGATGCCCCATACATCAAAAATATCAATCTCTAGGATAGTGGTGAGAGGCATCTCATTTTTCTTGGAGATCCCACCAGCCCTTTGGGAATCATCACAACGCTTAACGAGCTCACTAGCGTCCTTGTATAGTGTAGGCCAATAGAATACACAGCTTAGGAACTTTGTAGCAGTTCTCGCTCCACCATGGTGACCACCATATGAAGAAGAGTGTCAAGCTTCAAGAATACCCAATTGTTCTTCTTCTGGAACACATCTTCGAATAATACCATCAGTGCAAATTTTGAAGAGATATGGCTCGTCCAAATAGTAGTCCAAGCAATACCGTTTGAGCTTCTTCATTTGGTTTGAGGAGAACTCATTCGTAACAATACCACTCACAAGATAGTTGGCCACATCGGCAAACCAAGGCATCCCGGTCATAGATATGAAAAATGAGTTGTTCGTCCGTAAATGATTCATTGATCTCAAGGCCATCATGGGACCTCCCCTCCTCCTATAATCGGGACAAGTTGTCCGCCACTTGATTCTCACTCCCCTTGCAGTATTGGATTTCAAGGTCAAATTTTTGAGGAAGAAGTACCCACCGAATCAATCTCGCCTTACAGTCCTTTTTACTCATCAAGTAACGAAGTGCCGCATGATCGATGCGAACAATCACTTTGGTACCCATTAGGTACGGACGAAACTTTTCCATAGCAAAGACAATGGCTAAGAGTTCTTTCTCGGTCACCGAATAGTTAACTTGGGCCTCGTTCATGGTCTTACTAGCATATTAGACCGTATGGAAGATCTTGTTAATTCTTTGCCCCAATACCTCTCCAACCTCCACATTGCTAGCATCGCACATGAGCTCAAATAGTAAGATCCAATTTGGCACGGTAATAATAGGAGTGGTAGTCAACCTATACTTGAGTAGCTGAAATACCTTCATACAATCATCATTGAACACAAATTTGGCATCTTTTTCCAATAGCTTGCACAAGGGATTCACTACCTTAGAGAAATCCTTGATGAACCGGCGGTAAAACCCCGAATGACCTAGAAAGATCCTCACTCCCTTGACGGAAGTAGGAGGAGGGAGTTTGGATATCACATCAATTTTTGCTTTATCAACTTCAATACCATTCTTGGAGATCTTGTGGACGAGGACAATGCCCCCCTCGACCATAAAGTGACACTTCTCCAAATTAAGAACCAAGTTATTTTCTTCACAACGTGTCGAGACCTTATCCAGGTTGTCCAAGAACTCTTCAAAAGAATCCCCTTGACATCCTGTGGCCGCACATTTTTGGTTTGGTCCGGACTTCTTCATTTTACCCAAGTTGCTAACTCTATGATTCTCATTCATTGCGGACCGCATAATTCTGAATGCTGCCACACAGAGACTTTTGCGGCCGCACAATATTGGTGCGGTCCGTGCTTCATCGTTGCCAAAATACCAAGTCTTTGAATCTTATTATTGCGGACCGCATATTTTATCGCGACCGCACAATGGCTTTTGAGGCCACACAATATTTGTGTGGTCCGCACCTATTTAGTTGCACAAAGCCAAATCTATGAACCTTCTTTTGCGGCCGCATACAAAATTATACGGTCAGCACAGTTGATCTCATTGTCCTGTTTTGGTTCTTGTTCAACTTTTGACTCCTTTATGAGTTGATTTTGATTCCTTTGACTCATATTGGACAATTCCCGTAAGCAAGCACATTTCATTAGTATCCGGGAATACCTTTAAGCATTTTGACCTAAAACACAAGTAAAATAGGGCAAATAAGAGGACAAAATCCCTACTTATCACACACCAAATAGAACAGTTTGGACAAGTTGAATTCTTCCTGCATATGACAGTTTATTTGCAGTCCATGATGAGATTTTTGCCATTATCTTCTCTATCAGAGGTTTCCATTGTATTAGGGAAAACCTCTTGGTTGACAATGGAACCCCAAGGTATTTAAATGGTAGTTCACCATTAGAGAACCCCAGTTCATGTTGGATTCTTTCTCTGTCATCTCTGTTCACTCCACCAAAGTATATCGAACTTTTCCTTAAGTTTTCTTTTAGATCTGAGGCTTCAGAAAATTGATTAAAGCAATGGTACAGTGCAATCACTGATGAGATGTCGCCTCTGGAAAAGAGCAAAAGATCATCTGCAAAACGCAAATATGTGATTGCTAGCTTTGACCATATCATATGGTAATGAAATTCTGCCATATCTGTCATTCCTTTTAGGCTCTTACTCAAGTATTCCATTGCAATGACAAATAGGAAAGGGGACATGAGATCTCCTTGTCTGAGTCTTTTTGCGGCATTGAAAGGTTCTGATGGTTCACCATTAATCAATATAGTATAATTGACTGTTTGCATACACTCTAGGACCTATGTGATGAACTGAGCAGGAAATCCTAGTTCCACCATGATCTACTCAAAGTATAACTACTCTACTGAATCATAAGCTTTCTGTAAATCTATATTATTCATGCATCTTGGAGACACATGCTTTCTTGTGTAAGCCTTCACTAGCTTATGTGATAATATGATATTATCCCCAATCTTTCTCCCAGGTGTAAATCCTGCTTGTGCTTCACTGATAATGGATACAATGACCTTCTGGATTCTTGCTGCTACGACCTTAGAGATCAATTTACACAGGATTTTGCAACAGGCTATTGGCCTGTATTCTTTAACTGTTGTAAGATTATCACTCTTTGCAGAGTTATAGCTGTACAGTTGATAGCTCTGTACATTTTCCTAGTAGTAAAGAAATCCTGTACTGCTCCTATCACTTCCTTTTGATGATGACCCATGATTTTTTGAAAAAAGTGGCATTATATCCATCAATTCCTAGTTGTCCTCACCTATAGAGTCCAACCCTTCTTGTATCTCCTCTTCAGTTACTGCTGCAATTAGATCAAGTCTCTGTTGTTGAGACAAAGTTGGCCCTCTCTTCATGTTGAGTTTGTTAATTGCTGGTAGTCTCCGAGATGATGACCCCATCAATGACTTATAGAAATTCACAATCTCCTCCTGGATATCTTTTGGTTCAGTAAGTTTCACTCCATCTAAGGATGTGATCTCTCTGATGTGCTTTTTATGATTTCTTTCCTTGACCAAAGCAGAGAAGTATTTAGTGTTCGGATCTCCCAATTGAATACATTTGGCCCTTGATTTCTATCTCATTATACTTACTTCAATCAACGACCATTTCTCCAAATTGTGAAAGTAACTCTTTTTGCTCCACCAGGTTATCTTACCATTGACAATTTAGTTGTTTTTGGATTGCCACTAAGTCATTGTGAAATGGATTCGAACTCCTCAGTATTCGATTGTATGAGTAATGGTTTAAAGGCTTTCAATTTTATCCATATGTTCCTCATCTTCCAGTTAGTGAATCTTTGCCGCCGAATTCTTTCAACTACGTGTAGGAAGTTGTCATATTCAACCTAGGTATTGAAAAATCTAAAAGGAACTTTGACTTTTTTTGGTTTGCTTCCAGAGAAAATAGCATAGGGGCATGATCTGAGATTAAAGGCACATCATACTCCATCACTACATGGCCCCATTGCATCATCCATTCATGGTTGCCAAAGGCTCTATCTAGCCTGCTACATATTTTGTCATTGCTTTATTGTTTGTTTGTCCATGTGTAGTATTCACCTGGCTCTATCTATCCTGCTACATATTTTGTCATTTCTCTATTGTTTGTTTGTCCATGTGTAGTATTCACCTTTCCAGTTAACTTTATTTAGTAACAGGTCATGTATACAATCGGTAAAGTCTCTTATTTCTTCATATTAGACAGGATTCCCAAAAAGTCTGTCCTGTGGGTATAATACAACATTAAAATCACCACAGATCAACCATGGCATATTTATACCTTGTGCTATTTCCTTCAGTGTATCTCATAAGTTCCTCCTTTGTTCACAAGTGTTATACCCATAAATGACAGATAGTACACATGGCATACCAGTTGCTTTTATAGTAATCTGGCAATGTAGTAGTTGTGCCTCCTTTCTCAGTTTATCAACAATGTTTATGCTATTATCCCAAAGCAACCAAATTCTTAGCACTCTGAATTGTTTTGAAATCCCAAGTTTGGAGCCACAACGTTAGTAACAGTATGAGCTTTATGTTCTTTCACTTTAGTTTCAGTCAGGCTTGCTAGAGTAATGTGTTTAGCCCTTAGATACTTCCTCAGTTCCTTCTGTTATACCTCTTATTTGCATCCCTTACATTCTAGAAAAGTCAATTCATAGAGTAAGGTTAATCCAACCTCCTTTGTCAGGAGGTGTTGAGTGTGAACCACCATAGCCTCTATTTAACACTTCAAAACATTCTTGGTTGATACTGAACATAAGATAGGAAAATCTTGCAAGTTTAGTTCTGGCACATTGTTTATTGCTTTCCCTTTGTTAGGTGTAATATCCACATTGACGATGGCATGGTGATGGACTGTTACTCCTGTATCACTGTATTTTTCTTTTGTAATTGTTCATCCCCCTTTGTATGCTTGTCATTTGTTTCTTTGAGTCGGGATACCTCTTGTTCTACATGCTGCTCAACATCTTTATTTGAGTCTCTTTGTTGTCCAAGAACATCTTAATTGCTTAGTCCACCTTGATTTTTTGCCTGATCCACTTGTTGTGTTTCATTTCTTCTCTGCTCAGTGGGACAAACATGACCAATTACTTGGAGCTTTTGCAGAACGAAGGCTTCCAATCATATGTCACTGCTTGCTGAAAAGTTCTCCCATTTAGGTCCATAACTTCTATTTCATCTGGCAGAGGTTTTGTCACATTGACCTCTATTAGCATTCGTGCAAAGGAAACTCGTTTATGCTTAACTGTGCATTCATCTGCATACATAGGAATACCTATAGCACTAGCAATCCTACTCAAGGAGTTATTCCCCAAATAATTCATTGGCGATTTTTGAAATTTCACCCATAAAGGGATTTTAATTGGGAATTCCTTATCAAAATCGAAATCTGTTGTCCAAGGCTTCAAAATGATAGGTCGATTATTGATAGTATAAAGGCCAGAATATAGGATTTCGTGCATGTCATATGTGGTTTGGAATTTGATGATATAATATCCTTCATCATGCATGAATACATCTGGACTTGCAATGTTGTTCTATTTCTGATCAATATAACGCCACATAGCATTATACCCTGGGCAATCCCCAATTACATAGGCAATTAGGATTCCCCTCCATTTTTTCGTCTCTTGTTCCACTTCCTCCTTTTCCAGCTGAATCACTATTTTTCAATTAACTAATTGAGGTGCGATATAGAAAAGAGCCATACCATTTTCCATTGTTCTGTTCTTAGCAAACAGATTCATCTATTGCTGAGCTGGTTGTTGTACTGTAGCATTCAATACTGTTCCATTGAGTTCCTGTACCACTTCTTCATCCGTTGTCTTGTCGTGTGAAATTGCTTTCTCCTCGACCTCATTTCGCTTCTCAACTGCCAGATCTAGACTCAATTGAAGTTTCTTAGCAGCTCCAGTTGGTTTCGAAGACGACCTAGTCTCGTAAGGGTTTCTCAATTCACTTAGCTGGATTGGTGTAATTAACACAGTTTCCTCATTTGTAGATTCCAGTTGCATGCGCGTTCCAACCGAGCTTCCAAAGGTAACTATGGGAACTTTCTTTGTCCTTCAACTGCGTCCCTTTCAACGGCCTTGTCCTCGCCCTCCTGCCATGGCTATGCACATCGGCGCAGATCTTGCGCCGAGAGCATGAGAAGAGAGCGCATGTTATGATCTATTTTATTATATGTTACAACACTTTTTTAAAATAGTAATCCCCTCTCGAGCATATCATAAAAAAGTGTATAGATAATCTTGAAAAATAAAGTAAATATTCAATTCCAGTAATGACATCATAGTGCAAAAATCCTTTGCGCTAAGTCAAACTCTTTGACATCTGTTAGGCTTTTTTGTTATACCAACAATTGTTGACCAGCCGCCATCACTCCCGGGATACAATTTTCTTTCTTTGATATTGAATATAAAATTTGTAAGCTTGTAGACTCTGCAATTCCTGATAGTAGGTTATCTATCAATTACAGATCTTCCCCTCACTTCGGAATTTACAGAACAGTAACTACACAACCAATTAATTATAGCCATGGATTTCTTTTTGATTACTATTACACTAGCTACCTCCTTTCTTGTTTTCTTCTTTCTTCACAAACAATTTTTCTCAGCTAAAACGCAGAACAGAAAAGTACCTAAAGCTGCCGGAGCATGGCCAATTATTGGCCATCTTCACCTTCTCAATGGAACTCAAATGCCTCACAAATTTTTTGGTCATATGGCTGAAAAACATGGACCCATTTTTGGAATTAAGCTTGGAGTAAACCAAGTTGTGGTGGTTAGTGATGCAAAAATAGCAAAAGAATGTTTCACCACAAACGATATGGCCTTTGCCAATCGGCCCAAATCTATAGCTTCAGAGATTATAGGCTATAATTATGCCATGTTTGGGCTTGGTCCTTATGGGCCGTACTGGCGAGAGATTAGGAAGATAGCCACGATTGAATTTCTTTCCACTAGGCAAGTTGAGATGTCTAGTCATATCAGAGAATATGAAGTAAAATCAGCTATCAAAGAGATATATAAGTATTGGTTGAAGAGCAAGAGTACAAGTTTAAATGGTGCTGTGAAAATAGAGATGAAGGAATGGTTTGGAAACTTAATTATGAACAATATGGTGAAGATGTTATTCGGAGTACGTTACACAGGTATTTACTTACCTCCTAGTTTGGGTAGTGATAAATTTAATATATAGTTACTTTTTCTGTCTCAAATTATCTGTAGGTATTTTTAAAAATAGTTGTCTCAAATTATTTGTCATTTTAGAAGTTCATGACAAAATTATTAATTCTTTTTCTTCTGATTTTACCCTTAGTAGTAATTGTTCTTGAAGATGGAGATGACACATAGATAAATATAAATTCAATGAAGATAGACTATATCTTAAGACATAAATAAGAGTAAACTAATCAAAAACCCCTTCTAATTAATGTTTCTTAAGGGTCGTTTTAAAAAAATATGATAGATAATTTGGGACAAAGGGAGTATACGTGAAAAAAACCCAGAAAAGTAGTACACATAACATAAGGGCGGAGGGACCAGGAAGAGTGTTACATATGGGTTCGGCCGAACTCAGTTATTTCAGTTCGAACCTTATATATGTGTTAATATTTCTTACGAAATATGTACAAAATATTAAATTCTGATAGCATTGGAAGTTGTCCAAAAAGTCCGAACCCTAAAGTTCGAATTTTAGCTTCACCTCTATGACTACTTGTCATGTCTTGAATGCATATATAGTTTTAAAGACTTCAGAACTTTGAACCCATGGACCGTGGCAGACTCACCATAGGCTAAGGAATGTCAAATTTACACCGCATTGTCGGAAAATTATATTGTGTAGCTTGGCTAAAAATTTATTTTTATGTATATATGTTGAATTCCCTTAGCATCTTTCTGTATTTACTATTTTATATATTGACACGTGAAATTTGTGGTTCCGCCACGGCCTATAGATATTAAATTCCCGATCCGCCTCTTATAGGTAAGGAAGAAGAAGAAAGAGGTAGAGCTCACAAAGCAATAAGAAGATTTTTTGAATTGATGGGAGTATCAGCCGTGGCCGATTTTTTACCATATTTAAGATGGCTGGATATAGGAGGCCATGAGAAAGCCATGAGAAAGATTGCTAATGAAATGGACAGTCTTGTTGAAGAATGGTTAGCAGAGCACAAAAGACAGAGGGAATTAAGAGGAATAAAATATGGTGATGAAGAAGATTTAATGGATGTTATGTTGTCCATTTGTGAAGACAGAGATCTTCCTGGTTTTGATTCTGATACCATTATCAAAGCTACATGTTTGGTACGTTCTTCATTATCTCCTACTAATTACAGCTAACTTAGTCCAAAATTGTTCTGTTTTTCCACTTAAAAGCCAATTATATGAATGGTAAAATGATTAAGAATATAATCTAGAACTATCTGCAACAATGAGTTCAATATTACTAGCTACGGCATACAACCTATGTTGTACGGACTCTCCGAAATACTGCTGCACCTATGTCGAATCCTTCAAACTTATACTACTTTTGGATGACGGATATATTTGGAGTGTGAGAGCAACATAGCATACAGCATATAATTATCTAAATCCTTTGTCAGGTCATTAATCTGATATTCATTGTGTAATTCATTATTCTGCTATTTATTGTTCTGACTATAAATAGATATCCATCTATTTGTTTTTCCTGGTTGTGCTCATACTGTTGTGTTTGGTGTGGTAGGCTCATCAGCAGGTAACCACAGTGGCGAGCCAGGAATTCAGTTAAAGATGTTCAAACTTGAAATAAGTAAAAAAATAATGTCCGATAAAGGGTATTCAATATGTATTATATATTTCTAAAACATAATATTTTACTTATATACGATAATTTTCTGACGAAGGGTAATCAATTGACCACTTTTACCGGACAATAGCTTCACCCCTGCGTACCGACACCTCGATAACACGTTTCTTTTGCTCCAAACTTTTTCTGTTTCTCTACTTAAAGGTCACAAAAAGATTTGTTTACAGTAACGCAGCCGTTAGATTGGTATTCTTATAATACGAGACAGTTAAACTAATTGTACTTATAAACTTGTTTACAATGTCAGTGCATATACATGAGATGTTTTTAATTATTAGTCTTACTATTGTGGAATGTGGAGCTGATTGCTGAAATAATTGGTAGGCTCTGCAATCAGCAGGAACAGACACCACGATCGTAACGCTGACATGGACTTTATCTTTGCTCCTAAACAACTACCAAACACTGAAAAAAGCCCAAGATGAATTAGATGCTCATGTTGGGAAGCACAGATGGGTTCAAGAGTCAGATATCAAGAACTTAGTTTATCTTCAAGCAATTGTTAAAGAAGCATTACGTTTATATCCAGCTGCACCACTCTTGCTACCACACGAGGCTATAGAAGATTGTGTTATTAGTGGCTACGATATACCAAAAGGAACTCGCTTATTAGTGAACATATGGAAGATTCATTACGATCCAGATTTATGGCCAAATCCTGACGAGTTTAAGCCAGAGAGGTTCTTGACGACACATAAGGATGTCGATGTGAGAGGAAATCACTTTGAGTTGATTCCATTTGGTAGCGGAAGAAGAATGTGCCCTGGAATTTCTATGGGTCTTCAGGTTGTGCAATATGTATTAGCTGTGCTGCTACAAGGGTTTGAAATGAAGAGGCCGTTAGATGAACCAATTGATATGAGCGAGAGCTTTGGATTGACAATCCTTAAAGCTTCTCCTCTCGAAATTCTTCTTGCTCCACGCTTGGCTTCTGATCTTTACGAATGAACCAATTGATAAAGTGTTTGGCATTCTCAGAATGTGGGAATAAAGTGGTCTATATATATTTATGTCTTAAAATTACCACCAACAATAAGATAAACACCTTAACTTAGACATCTCATGTTGACATAAGTGTATCTCGTAGACAAGCTTTAACACTTCAAAACTTTCGAAGCTTTGAAAATGTTTGATTTATCTTAGTTCTTTAACGAAAGAAAGAAAAGATTTTGTGTAGATTTCTAGATAACAACTTCACAAGATAGTTTTCATTACCAAAAACAAAAAAATATATACAGTTATTGTCATTTTCTAACACATGTTGTCATGAGGTGATTCAAGCACTCTTCAAAATAAACATCAAACATATATACTGTCTTTGTCATTCATAGTTATATTTTCAGTTAATATATCATTTGTAGCTATATTTGAATTTTAAAGCAAATCCATGAAACAAGAGATTAATTGTTTTGAACTTAAATAAGAAAGCAATAAGCCCTCATAACTCAGTTGGTTAGAGCGCTGGTTAGTTATTGAAGGTCTTGAATTTGAGTCTCAACAAGAGCATTTCATTTTTTTGTATAACTTGTTATATCCTTTGTATACAGATTGTATTTGCAGCTACGAAAGGTAATTTACTAGGCTCTAAACTATAGTTACGAAAATTGCCAAGTCCATAGTAATATAGAATGGAATAATGATATCTTATAATTGGATTTATTTTGGGTGGGGCGGTTGTGAATAATGAAGAAAACATTGACTGAACATGAGAACTTCATATAACACTGAAAATTTTGCACTCGAATAATGTACTACTACATTTTTGGACTTACAGTTAATAATAATTACGGCTTCATATTTCATACAAATTTGGGGACAGCCTTGTAGCGACAAGAACCTCAAGTGGGATAGCTTTAAGGTTAGACATAACAAAGCTCTCAGTCATGTCAATTGGTTCATCAGTTGGTCTTCTAATTTCAAACGCATGTAACACATTAGCCAAAATCAAGTGCAACATCACAAGTGTTGCGGAAATACCAGGGCACATTCTTCTTCCGCTACCAAATGGAATAAACTCAAAGTGATTTCCTCTAACATCGATATCCTTATGTGTAGTCAAGAACCTCTCTGGCTTGAATTAAGTATGTGCCAGATATGGAAAAACATGTGGACTATCGAGAAAGCGACATCTGGAATGGTGCATTATAAGAGACACGAGTCGTAACAGATACGGGCAAATTACCCATGAGATGAAATAATATGGATACTCGAGTCTAAGTGGTTAAATGAAGAGGCATCGGTAGAATGAATCAAGACACGAAAAAGGGAAAGTTCATGAATCATCAATTAATAAACGTGAACAGTAACAAACATTACAGAATCTTCATGAACAGTTACGATTACCAATTATAACGTCTCATTAATATCATTAATGCTCATAATGATTCGGTCATAAAAGAGAAAAGACGTTGTACTTATAGATTCCTATATAAGGGAAGGAAAATTCACTTGTAAGAACACATTCTGATTATTATTGGAATACAACTACTTTCTTTTGCTTTCTATCAATTGCTTTGCCATTTCTTATTCTAATTTCCTTTCTTACATTGAGAGAAATACGGAATTTCTAGGTTATCAGTAGCCCGAGTACTTCTAAAAATAGGTTTTGACTGAGAATCTATTCTTTGGTTAAACAAATTGGTTCCGTCGCCGGAATCTGATAATCTTCTCTTACTTTCCAATTTTTTCTCTCTCGCAACTAAGTCATGTCGAATGTCAATGACAAAAACCAGCAGGTGGGAGGAACTCCAGTTCCATCACCTCAAGGAACACCACGCACTTCACGAGAAGGATCACGTGAAAGATCCACTACTCATAGTAATGAACAACATGGAAATGAATAAATTGTTGAGCAAGATGCTGTGAAGCAGTTAATCGCTGAGTACGTGAATGATGCTCTCCAAGCTTTCGTGAGGGGACTATCAGCTGCGCCACCAACTCCTCCGCCAAACAATCCTGCCACTATGGAAATTCCACGTTCAGGGTTGGCTAACTATGGAAGCGAAGGAACTCCCAACGAGTCACGTGATGGGAGACCAGGTACACCTAATAATTCTGAGCTGCAGACTTTTGTTACTAACCTTGCAGAAACATGTGAAAGAACAAAACGACCATATTGAGCAAATACCCGGTATACCACCTGTGATCAAAGGAGTTGTTATCGACATGTATTTGCAACAACCATGGAAACCAAGCGCAGCTCCATTACCCATTCCCAAGAAGTTTAAAATGCCTGACATCCCGAAATATTATGGAACGACTGATCCACGAGACCATGTCACTGCGTTCACCACGTGGGTAAAAGGCAATGATTTAACCAAGCAGGAGATCGAATCTGTGTTGGCCAAAAAGTTTGGGGAAACACTCACCAAGAGAGCGTTAACATGGTACGCTCTTTTACCTGAAAATTCTATTGACTCTTTTGCTGAGCTTGCAGATCTATTTATAAAAGCACACTCGGGTGCTCAAAAAGTTGAAAAGAGAATGGAGGATATATTTAAAGTAAAGCAAGGAGATACAGAATTGCTTCAAGAATTTGTAGACAGATTCCAACGTGAAAGAATATTGCTACCAAGAGTACCTGATAATTGGGCGGCCATGGAATTTGCAAGCAATTTAAATGAAAAAAGTCAAAAGCTATAGGAAGGCTTAAAGAGAGCCTACGAGAGTTCCCTGCCACAAAATGGAATGCTTACTATAATAGGTACAGTACCAAGTTACGGATCGAAGAAGATATCATAGCTCAATCAAGGGTTGATGAAAAAACAGGTTCGAGGCGGTCAGAATCCGAGAAAAGGTCCGGTAAAAATAGTTTCGAGCCTTTAATGGGACCTTCGGGGCGAGAAACTCGTTCCAAATCTGAAAACATGCGGGCTGATCATATATTCACCAGCAAAGATTCAGGTTCGTCATCATCGAGAGTCAGAAAAGATCGAGGTGAACGTAATAGGGATACCAACACAAATGCAAGGATTAGTGATTACAATTTTAACGTCAGTGTCACGATCCCAAATCTAGGCCAGTCGTGATGGCACCTATCGTGGAACTAGGCCAGCCAAAACTACACTCGAATCATAATAAGTTTCCATTTACATCTTTACTATACTGATTACCCATAAAGGTTTCCTTTAAACATTTATAAGACAGTTAAAGCTATACTGAATATTAAATATAACCCCCGAACCCGGAGTCACAGGTCATGAGCATCTACATAAAATATACAACTCAAAAGAAAATAAATTCTATAACAGTAAGCAAGAGAGGGAGCAGGACTGCCGACGCATGCAGCTACCTCGCAAACCTCCGAGAATCTCTGGAACAGTTAGACAGCTCACCCTGCCCTACCACCTGGATCTACACACAAAGTGCAGGGAGTAATGTGAGTACACCAACTCAGTAGTAATGAAATAAATCAGGTCTGAGCAGCAAGAAACACATAAAATCAATGTCATCAATTCACAAGATGCACAACCTTTCTTTCCAACAATATAACATAGATATATGAAATCATCATACCTTAAAACCAACTTCAGAAAAATCCTTTCAAGAATGTATATTTTCAACAACTTCAAACCGACATATTTAGTATGAAAATGAAATGAATCATATAGAGGCCCCTCGGGCAAAACATGTATCATAATCAGCCCCTCGGGCATGCCTCACAGTCACTCATAATCAGTTACTCAGCACCTCACAGTCACTCAACACCTCACAACCACTCATGCCTCCCAATCACTCGTCACTCGGTGCGCTCACTGGGGGTGTGTGCATACTCCAGAGGGGCTCCTTCAGCCCAAGCGATAATATCAAGCCACCTCGTGGCGTATCATATCCTCACAATCAGGCCCTCGACCTCACTCAGCAGAACCACTCAAAAATCCCCTCGGGCAAATCAGTAAAACAGGGTACTCGACCCAAAACATCATTTTTAAATCTCAAAGTATTGTAAATCAGGCTGAGTTTCGAAAACAGTAAGCACAATGCGACTGAGTGAAATCATCAATACATAGTGAGGAAAACAACAGTGAAAACGCCCCCAAGGGGTCTAAACAGATCGGCACAAGGCCCCAAACACGGCATATAGCCCAAATATTTCAACAATCTTTAGAACATAATTTAACATAAGGTTTTGAGTAAAATATGCAACTCAATAGTTGCCGCGGAGAGGACCTAGTCCAATCCAAAAAGTGGTGCGCGCCACATACTCGTCATCCGACATGTGCTCCATTCTAAAATCAGTGAGAAATATGTAGTCCGGGGTTTCATACCCTCAGGACAAGATTTATAACCATTACCTCTACCGGGACACAACACTAGTCCACTATGCTCTAGCCCCTCAAATTGTCTCCCGATTGCTCCGAATCTTGCCAAAACCAGTTTAACATCATCAATATATGCCAAAGGAACACAACCCAATCGAAAACTATCAAATTATACAAGAATCTCAAAATTCGGCAAAACCCGAGCTCCGATCCCACGTCTCGGAATTCGATAAAATTTGCATCACTAGAATCCTCATTTCTTTACGAGTCTACCCATACCAAATTTACCAAAATTTGACCTTAATTTCCCACTCAAAACACCAAAAGAATTTTCCAAATTTTTCTTCCATTTTCCCTAACTTTCCTACTTTAATTCCTCAAATTGCATGGTGAAAATCAAGATAAATTCATGAAATTTAACCAAAAATGATTAAAGAACACTTACCATAAGAACCCCGCTGAAAAGCTTGTCCAAAATGTCGTTCCCCCCAGCTCTCTAATGGAAAAACAAGTTATGGCCAAGAACCACCGAAATAGAACTTAAAAACTGTCTGCCCATGCCTCTTTCTTCACTGCGATCGCGGAAGCTCCCACGCGATCGCGAAGAACAAATTTGCTTCCCCATCAAATTACACTACGCGATCGCAGACATCCACACGCGATCACGATTCAGCAGGACATAAACCCACGTGATTGCGAACCACTCTACGCGATCGCGAAGAACAACGTCTCAGCCGACTCACACGCCCTTTAACTCTATGCGAACGCGAACAACACCACGCGATCGCACTGCACAACAACCTCACACTCACGCTCACGCGATCGCGAACTCTACCACGCGATCGCATATAACAAAAATCCTGCCATCCCCAGATAGGTCTACGCGATCGCAAAAACCCTCCCGCGATCGCGTAGAAGGAACAGAAACTCACACCAGCAAAAATCTGCCCAGTTTTCAAGCCAAGAGTTGGTCCATTAACCACCCGAAACACACCCGAGGCCTTTGGGACCTCAACCAAACATACCAACATATCCCATAACATTATTCAAACTTAAACGAGCCTTCAAAACACCAAAAACAACGCAAAAACACCAAAAATACATCAAATTCAAGCATATGAACTTTGAAACTTCCAAATTTCGCCAACGACGCCGAAACCAACCAAAACACCTCCGATTGAGTTGAAATTTTGCACACATACCCAAAATGACATTACGGACCTTCTCCAACTTCGGAACCCCATTCCGACCCCGATAGCATATTTTCCACTGCCGATCAGAAATCGCCAAAATCTAACTTTCGCCAATTCAAGCCTAATTCTACACCGGACATCAAAACTTCATTCCGAACGCAATCCTATGTCCCAAATCACCTAACGAAGCTATCCGAGCCATAAAATCCACATTCCGAGGTCGTTCACCAATAGGTCAACTCTCAGTTGAGTTTCTCAACTATTAGGCTACCCTGAGAGGCTAAATGCCTCAATTCTCACCATGACTACTCCAGACCCAAACCAACTGACCCAACACAACAAAAACATGCTAGCAATATATGACAAATGCAGAAATGGGGGAAACGGGGCTAAACTCTCGGGACAATCGGCCGGGTCGTTACATCCTCCCCCACTTAAACATACGTTCGTCCTCGAACGTGCCAAGAGTTTTTCTCCAACACTATCAACTTGTTACGTAGCTTACCATGCACATACCCGGGGGTGATCCCATATCACCCTATCCCATATAGGTCCAATAGTACAATACCGTTGAAATTTCGAAATCCAATCCACCAAATTCCCACTTATGAAATAATATACAAGATTAAATTTTCCATAAATATAAACTGAACAAGTTTGAACATGATGAATCAAGTCATATACGCACCCAAGATGAAATCACATAATACACCGCGTGACTCAACACTCATAGCGATAACTCTTAACCACAATAACTGCTCAGAATAACCTAATACCGGTACATAACCTCTTATTAGGAAATGCCTCGCTCTAACACTTCCATATACTGTCGATGATGAAAGAAGCACGTAGAACTAACAACCATTCGTCCGATCATCCAGACATGAAACTCCCCCTTCCTAAACCGGAATTATAGCAGATTTCTAACCCGACTCCCGATATTTATCCTTCCAACTATACTGTAGAAAATTTTGAAAATGTTCATTCTAGGTCCAATGACCTCTTCTCATCCATCACGACCACCCTGATAAGATGACACATCGATACAATTCGAAGCCAAAACCTGTGCAACTTGTGCACTTAACAACAACTTCCCAATGTAATCAAATTATATAAAAGATCCACACAAGAGGACTATCCTGCCATTAACAATTACCATCACCATATCATACTAACAACCTGACACACACCGTAAAAATCAAAAACACATGTATCCAATACCAAAGGTCATACCCCTACATAACTCCGCTACACTGCGCGGTCTCATCCAACGCTGGTCCACTTGAAATACTTCAAGACACCTTGCTCAAAATCAATAACCATTCGAAATTCGACATCAAGTACTCAAAGTTCATTGCCATAACCACGGGGGAAACCGGACGATACCATGCCACCCAAAACAGAAGGTATATAACCAACACGTCTCAATCCCACAACACCCAATTACTCACCTTACTCAAATCTAGCTATAACGCCCAATTAAAACCGCATGATATGTGCATATAACCAATAATCACCACTCCTCGCAACACCGAAGAGTAACTCATAGATCACTCTAGAACATGAATAAACTCAATCACAATCGAATGGTACCTTCATTAATAATAGAAATTCGGAGCCAACAATTCTGACCCGATGCAGAACACACACCCATATTAGCCTACCAGTGACCCTAAATTAACTCTGTTCACCCACAACAAATAGATAACTTACCGAAAAGTTCACAATGACGGAATCTTGGTACATACTAACATCCAACTAGCTCAGCTCGCATCTTCACAGTTCACTACCACAAAATATCCTGCTTATGATAACTCTCAGTCTCGTAGTCCATGAAACGTACAAATTACCATATCTGATCACAACTCCACCGCTCGAATACATAACACATCCCAAATACTCACTTATTCCCTGAGGGATACCCCTATAATTCTTCCGTTTACCAAGAAACCTTGAATATCAATAGTCGATCCAACAATAGGGCGCCGCGATACCAATGAAGTACCCTTAACTCAAACACATTTCTCTTTCTGAAATATATACCCTTATCAAGTCGCACCAATTAGTGATATTATCTACCTAGTCATCTGAAATTGCCCATGCTGCCTAAGAATTTATTACCTTCCTTCCAGAACTTAACCGTGACCTCAGATATGTNGAACTCCATGGTCCCTTCTGAGCCACAAGCAACTACGTACCCAACTAGCCAAGAACTCCCATTGGATCCCATTTAGAAACAAATTCACTACACGTCATAAGAAAATATGCACCCATAACCGCGGTAGAAACCATCCGGAACTATCCGAAATCCCATTTGCGCAACACCAAGCCATCACGACTGAATTCTTCTAACTCAACCAAACTACGCAGGCTACCAAAAATCAAAGAGCATTGCTAAGAAACACCCGAAAAACTCGTCACCTCATGAACACCCAAGAACTAATCGTATCCCTTACCATGCCGATCCGACCTACTACCAAGTTGCCCTATTTACCCAAGTTCCTTCTGACTTACCTTCAAATTGATACTTCTCCCTGCCGTAATACCACAATTTTTCAACCCAGACTCACCACACGTGACCCAAGCATAAAACCATACCGTCTAAGGCTCATAAGCCGCCGAATACTTTCTCAAACATCCCCAAAAGTACCACATTCGAACTACTTACCCGGAAGAGACTTCCTGCGAATCTAAATCCATTACCTTCACCTTCCTGATACTGATATGTAGAACCCATGATGATGTAGATATGCTACAAGTCTTGACACTCTCTAACGTAAATCTCAATCACACCGACCAAATAGACAGAATCAACCTAACCCTTTCGCACACTAACATACTAGGAAAGTAATCCACTCACTTGAAGCCACAAGCAAATTCATACACTACACATACTACACCTTTTACAACTTCCACTATATCATTCAATAGAACCCAATTACCCAACAAAGTACATTGCAACCTATATCGAAGAAATTTCCATTACTCGTGACATTCCCAGACCCCACACCTGCAGGTCATAACTAATTTACCAATATACCTCGAACTAAAACCAATACCACACATAATCATGCAATCAACTTAGCATTAATAGACTCCCCCACTTAGTTCAAAGCCAACGATCGAGACAAACAATAACTCACAATGCCCATAATAATCACCATCCTTCTAACATCTCAAGTTATCTGCAAATCTCGCATTCACCATTGTAACAATCACGCCAACTTCCACAAGCAATCTAAACTCCAATTACAATATATATCATTTTACTAGTAGAAGAGAACTTATTACAGAACTACATAGGGACCACACACCCTGGGACAACCCGCAGGAGATACCCCTGCCTGCTTAGCCTCAACTGTTATATCTCCATACACTTCTGAAGACTAGAACTATCACGCAATCACTACGCCTTCCTGCATCTGAACATAACCAATGCCTACCCTCGAGGCACCACAGTACACGGTAAAAACCTGAAGCTGATGGCAGAACTAACACTGGAGCGGTGGTCACAGAAATCGCGAGCTTCTGGAAGCTCTACCCACACATGTCTGACAACATGGATACCCTCACTGGACACCACGTTTCCCAAGAATGCTACTGAACCGAGCCAAAATTCACACTCGGAGAATTGGCATAAAGCCTTTCCTCCCTAAATCCTTATTGCCATTCTCAGATAGTGAGTATGCTACTCCTAGCTATGCGAATATGCCAGGACGCCATCAATGAATAGAATAACAAGGAGTGCTATTACGGCTGGAATACACTGTTAATCAAATACATGAACATTACTAGGGCAAATGATCAGCTCAAAAGACATCACCAGGAACTCATAACCCAACAGAAAAATCCGCTTCACTCCAAAACTACAAACATGAGAGGTCTTCCAACATACTCACAACTCAAGGCCATATACCAAATCGAGACAGAAATCAAACACTCGATAAATCTTACCGCATTTCCAGCCAATCCTTTTTGACACAATTCACAGTATGAACACATCTAACCATCAAATCATACCCACCACATAGGCATCTAGTCACCAATTTTCATCAATAAGAACACAAGAGGTCATACAAGTCCCCAATTACATGTGCCCGCACAACAAAAATCTCAGCAATCAAGCCACAGAATGAATCCGGCCTCAAGTTCTCCAGCCTGACCCATTACCAATATGCCAAATTCACATCTCATCCATGGAAGACACAAGCCATTGATGTACAGTTGATACCAAGCGCTCTCGTGCGTGTTCGAATACATGGAAGGAATTCAAGAGTTACGCTCTTGGATGAATACAATGGATTTGCACGACAAGAATTTAAGAATGTGAGGTTTTTCCTAAGGGTTCCGCAACCTCTCGAAGATAAGAACAGACGTCTCTGTACCGATCCTCAAGACTATACTAAACCCGCTCATGACCGGTGAGTCCTATGTAACCTAGCGCTCTGATACCAAACTGTCACGACCCCAAATCTAGGACAGTCGTGATGGCGCCTATCGTGGAACTACGCCAACCAATACTACACTCGAATCATAATAAGCTTCCATTTACATCTTTACTATACTGATTACCCATAAAAGTTTCCTTTAAACATTTATAAGACATTTAAAGCTATACTGAATATTAAATATAACCCCCGAGAACCCAGAGTCACAGGTCATGAGAATCTACATAAAATATACAACTCAAAATAAAATAAATTCTATAACAGTAAGCAGGAGAGGGAGCAGGACTGCGGACGCATGCAGCTACCGCGCAAACCTCCGAGAATCTCTGACAGATAGACAGCTCACCCTGCCCTAACACCTGGATCTGCACACAAGGTGTAGGGAGTAATGTGAGTATACCAACTCAGTAATAATGAAAATAAATCAGGTCTGAACAACAAGAAACACATAAAATCAATGTCATCAATTCACAAAATGCACAATCTTTCTTTCCAACAGTATAATATAGATATATGAAATCATATACCTTAAAACCAACTTCAGAAAAATCCTTTCAAGAATGTATATTTTCAACAACTTCAAACCGAAATATTTAGTATGAAAATGAAATGAATCATATAAAGGCCCCTCGGGTAAAACATATTTCATAAGCTCGGAGTGAAAGTAGTAAAATTATAAGTAGCCCCTCGGGCAAAACATGTATCATAATCAGCCCCTCGGGCATGCCTCACAGTCACTCATAATCAGTTACTCAGCACCTCACAGTCACTCAACACCTCACAGCCACGCATGCCTCCCAATCACTCGTCACTCGGCACTCGGTGCGCTCACTGGGGGTGTGTGCAGACTCCGGAGGGGCTCCTTCAGCCCAAGCGATAATATCAAACCACCTCATGGCGTGTCATATCCTCACAATCAGGCCCTCAACCTCACTCAGCAGAACCACTCAAAAAGCCCCTCGGGCAAATCAGTAAAACAGGTTACTCGACCCAAAACATCATTATTAAATCTCAAAGTAGTGTAAATCAGGCTGAGTTTCGAAAACAGTAAGCACAATGCGACTGAGTGAAATCATCAATACATAGTGAGGAAAACAACAGTAAAACATCCCCTAAGAGGTCTAAACAGATCGGCACAAGGCTCCAAACACGGCTTATAGCCCAAATATTTCAACAATCTTTAGAGCATAATTTAACATATGGTTTTGAGTAAAATATGCAACTCAATAGTTGCCGCGGAGAGGACCTAGTCCAATCCAAAAATCAGTGCGCGCCACATACTCGTCATCTGACATGTGCGCCATTCTAAAATCAGTGAGAAATATGTAGTCCGGGGGTTTCATACCCTTAGGACAAGATTTATAACCATTACTTCCTCTACCGGGCCACAACATTAGTCCGCTATGCTCTTGCCCCTCAAATTGGCTCCCCATTGCTCCGAATCTTGCCAAAACCAGTTTAACATCATCAATATATGCCAAAGGAACACAACCCAATCGAAAACTATCAAATTATACATGAATCTTGAAATTCTACCAAACCTGAGTCCCGGGCCTACATCTTGGAATTCGATAAAATTTGCATCACTAGAATCCTCATTTCCTTACGAGTATACCCATACCAAATTTACCAAAATCCGACCTCAATTGCCCACTCAAAACACCAAAAGAATTTTCCAAATTTTCATCCCATTTTCCCCAACTTTTCTACTTTAATTCCTCAAATTGCGTGGTGAAAATCAAGACAAATTCATGAAATTGAACCAAAAATTATTGAAGAACACTTACCACAAGAAACCTGCTGAAAAGATCGTCCAAAATGTCCTTTCCCCGATCTCTCTAATGGAAAAACAAGTTATGGCCAAGAACCCCCGAAATAGAACTTAAAAACTGTCTGCCCAGGCATCTTTCTTCACTATGATCGCGGAAGCTCCCACGCGATCGCGAAGAACAAATCTTCTGCCCCATCAAATTACACTACGTGATTGCAGACATCCACACGCGATCGCGATTCAGCAGGACATAAACCCACGCAATCGCAAATGACTCTACGCGATCGCGAAGAACAACGGCTCAGCCCACTCACGCGCCCTTTAACTCTATTCGAACGCGAACAACACCACGCGATCACACTGCACAACAACCTTACACTCACGCGATCGCGACCTCCACCACGTGATCGCATATTACAAAAATCCTTCCATCCCCAACTAGGTCTACGCGATCGCAAACACCCTTCCGCGATCGCGTAAAAGGAAACTAGAAACTCACACCAGCAAAAATTTGCCTAGTTTTCAAGCCAAGAGTTGGTCCTTTAACCACCCGAAACACACCCGAGGCCCTCAGGACTTCAACCAAATATACCAACATATGCCATAACATCATTCAAGCTTAGTCTAGCCTTCGAAACACCAAAAACGACACAAAAACACCAAAATTACATCAAATTCAAGCCTATGAACTTTGAAACTTCCAAATTTCGCCAACAACGCCGAAACCAAACAAAATACCTTCGATTGACCTGAAATTTTGCATACATACCCAAAATGACATTACGGACCTGCTCCAACTTCCAAAACCCCATTCCGACCCCGATAGCTTATTTTCCACTGCCGACCGAAAATCACCAAAAACTAACTTTCGCCAATTCAAGCCTAATTCTATAACTGGACATAAAAACTTCATTCAGAACACACTCCTAAGTCCCAAATCACCCAACGAAGCTATCCGAGCCATAACATCCGCATTTCGAGGTCGTTCACCAATAATTCAACTCAGTTGATTTTCTCAACTATTCGGCTACCCTGAGAGACTAAATGCCTCAATTCTCACCATGACCACTCCAGACCCAAACCAATTGACCCAACACAACAAAAACAGGCTAGCAATATATGACAAATGCAGAAATGGGGGAAACGGGGCTAAACTCTCGGGACAATCGGCCGGGTCGTTACAGTCAGTACTTCCGAGTTGGTCGCTATTTTAAGGAGCATGAGGGATAAGGTACGATGGCCTAAAGAAATAAGATCAAATCCAATTAGAAGAAACCCAGATTTATGGTGTGAGTTTCATAACGACCACAACCATAGAACATCAGACTGCAGACTATTATAAGGCAGAGTGGAATAATTGTTGAAGTAGGGTTATTTGATAGAATTATTCAGCGAGAAAGGCAAACTGGCTTACATAAAAAATAGACAAGAGACCTCAAAACTTCCGTATCCAAAGAGAACAGTAAATGTGACAAGCGGAGGAGAAGAAGTCAACGGTGTAACTTATACAGCTGCAAGAAAAATGTCAAAATTCACAATAACTCACGGAAAGCAAACTCGCCAAACTTTGGAAGACGACAACATAACATTTGATGATGTAGATGCAGACAGATTGATGATTACCCACAATGACACACTGGTAATATCTTTACTTATACATGATACTAATGAAAAATGAGTTTTGATTGATCCAGGTAGCTTCGTGAATATCATTCTATTGCGGTGGTGAACAAAATGCTGATGGGCGACCGTGTAGTTCCAAAATCACGTTCCTTATCTGGGTTTGATAACTCAATACAAAGGGAGAGATTGAGCTAAGTACATTCGCGGAAGGGGTTATCAAATAAATGAAATTTCAAGTGATAGACACGGACATGGCCTATAATGTGATTCTTGGGAGGCCATGGATTCATGATATGGATGTTGTGCCATCTACGTTACATCAGGTTATCAAATTCCCTTCAATATGGGGAATTCAACAGATTCGAGGAGATGAACAAACTTCAAGGAATATCAACCCAGTGATGTAGCCAAGTCAGAAAGATACGAATGCAAACGTGGAAGATACGATAAATCTAATTTCAACAGAAATTGTGTCAAAACAGACCGACGTGGATTCCAGACCAGATGTAATTCAAGAGCCAGAAGAGAATGAAAACATCAAAACAACGATTGAGGAGCTCGAATGTCACGACCCAAAATCTAACCATGGTCGTGATGGTGTCTATCATGTTACAAGGCAAGCCTATTTCCCAAAATATTACTACTAATTGATTATAAGAATTTCATAAAATATTTCCAATAATTTAATTCCTGATAAACTAAACCAAATCTAAATATAAATAATATAAAATATGGAATTGAGTCCCAAACATCGGGGTGTCACCAAGTTATGAGCGTCTAGAACTATGAACTAAGATATATAAATTGTCTAACTGTCTAAAAGAAGAAATGATAAAGGTGTAATAAGGTCCCGTAGACGCTGGAAGCTACCTTGCATTCTCCAAAGATAGTCAGCCTGAACTCAACGATCTCCACCCACTAACTCACCTGGATCTGCACATGAAGTGCAGGGTGTAGTATGAGAACAACCGACTCAGTAGTAATAGAAATAACTAAGGAGCTGGGTAGTAGTGACAAGCTAAGCAAAACAATCCAATTATTTCTTTTCACAATATAAAATAAAAAGGAATAAACAGGTAAATTCCATAACTCAGTAAATGCCACAAAGAAGTTTAACAGATAAATGCAACAACATCAAAAGTAAATGCAACCTCACAGCAATGTCACTCCATCACTCAGCACTCAACACTCAACACTCTGCGTTTACTGGGGGTGTGTACAGACTCCGGAGGGGCTCCCAAAACCCGAGCGCTAAAGCACGGACAACTCACATGCCATAATATCAATACCTGGATCCGCACGGTCAACTCACGTGCTACACAGACAACTCACGCACTATGGTATCAATACCTGTTCCCGCACGGTCAGCTCACGCACTACACGGACAGATCACGTGCTATGGTATTAATATCCTCACAACCAGGCCCTCGGCCTCACTCAGTCATGTACCTCTCCAGCCTCACAATGCACCACAAATAAGGGGACACAACCCACATCAAGTATCACAACATATCGGAAAAATAATAGAGACTGAGGTAAACATGTACAATAATTTCTATGACTGAATAAAAATAACGTGATCATGAATGAAGCCTAAACATGATCTCTAACATGAAGACAAACAAGTTCAAAAACAAGTAAACACATAACACAGATAATAGCTATTAGGTCCCACAGCCTTACGGGATGAACCAAGTCTCAATCCCTCGCGGTGCACACCCACACGCCGGTCACCTAGTTTTAAGTATCACTTCCACACAATCACATGATATCGAATCTCCGGGTTTATATCCTCAAAGCCAGAGTTAAAACTGTTATTTACCTTACCCGCGTAAAAATCCTACTCCGGGATGCCCTCGTCTCTGGACTCAGTCTCCAAAATCTCCAAATCTAACCAAAATCAGAATACCATTATCAACATAGGCTAAAGAATCTAATTCCACAATAAAAATTACAAAATATGCCAAAAATCCGAAATTGGTCAAAATCCGGCTCCCGGGCCCACATCTAGGAACCAATCAAAAATGATAGAATAATAAACCTCTTCCTCTCCCAAGTCTAACCATATAAAATTCGTCAAAATCGGACTCTGTTTAGTCCCTCAAATCCTCACTTAAAACTCTCTAAAACTCAATCCCTAACTCCCTCAATTTCACTTTGAAATCATCAATCAAATCCCAAAAACGAAGATGGATTCATGAAATATACTCAAAACCGAGTAGAGAACACTTAACCCAATCCATATGGTAAAAAACGTCCAAATCTGACTCCCCAACTCAAAATATGACCAAATGAACAAACCCTTGTTTTATATATTTTTCTCATTTCAAATAATCCCAAGACTCGAATTTTATGTCTTCAATGGATTCCTTGTGAATTTTTTGTCAAGTTAGGCTTTTGAATCACTCAATTTGACCTTATAATGAAGGAGATATGTTGGTTTCAATATTTGTAAATAGTGCAGATTTTTAAATGCACCGTCAGTGGCAATTTCGTAATTAATCTGAAAATTCTGGCAACTTAATTCTTAGTAAAATGACCATAAAATCCTCATACGATCTCCAAATTTAATGATTCTTATTGCTACGAGTTTGTAATTATGATACAGATCTAATGCTTCAATAAAAAAAAGAGGAGCTCATTTGTTCAATATGATATCATTTATGCTTGAAGAAACGACGTCGAAACATAAGAAAAACGAGCACAATGCAGCCCTAACCTATCCAAAACTCACCCGAAGCCCTCGGGAACTCAACCAATAATTCCAACAAGTCATATATCATTACTCGAACTTCCAAAACACCCAAAACAACACCAAAACACCAAATCAACCTCTGATTCAAGCCTAAGAACTTCTAAACTTCCAAAATATGCCAACGACGCCGAAACCTATCGAACCACGTCCGAATGACCTCAAGTTTTCCACACACGTCAAAATGACACTACGAACCTACTCCAACTTCCGGAATTCCATTCTGACCCCAATACCTAATTTTCCACTGCCGACCAAAGTCGCCAAATTTCAAACTTTCGCCAATTCAAGCCTAATTCTACCATGGACCTCCAAATTATATTCCGGACACAATCCTAAGTCTAAAATCATCCAATGAAGCTAACAGAAATCATAAAATTCCAAATCCGAATTTATTTACTCATAAGTCAAATTCCGGTTGACTTTTCTAACTTAGCTTTCTAACTAAGAGAATAATTGTCTCATTTCACTCCAAGACTACTCCGGACCCAAGCCTACCAACTCGATACAACTCAACACAGCTGAACAATATATAAACAAGCATAAATGGGGGAAATGAGTCTAACTCTCAGAACGACAAACCGGGTCGTTACATCGAAGTTGTTCCACTATTCGAACAATGGCCAGATTGAAAAGTTCATATTAGGGCAAGGCTAAGCCCAGAAAGGAGAGGTAAGTTAATTGAATACTTAAAAATTAACACAGATTGTTTTGCATGGTCACATTTAGATATGACAGGTATACCTCCGGAGGTGATGACTCATAAATTAAATGAAGATCCATCATCCGTACTTGTCGAGAAAAAGAAGAGGAAGCAAGGATCATTCAAAAATTAAGTGATCGATGATGAGGTAAAAAAACTTTTAAAAATCAGTTCAATACGCGAGGTAAAATATTCTAATTGATTAGCTAATACTGTGGTAGTTCCAAAAAAGAACGGTAAATGGAGAGTTTATGTAGATTACACTGACTTAAATAAAGCATGCCCATATGATTCATTCCCTTTACCGCATATAGATCAATTGATTGATTCTACCGGAGGTCATGAGCTGTTAAGATTTTTAGATGCGTATTCTGGTTATAATCAAATAAAAATGAACTCCTTAGACGAAGAAAAAAAATTCCTTTATTACGGACAAAGGGGATTATTGTTACAAAGTCATGCCTTTTGGCTTGAAAAATGCTGGAGCCACATATCAGAGGTTGGTGACCAAGATATTCCAAGAACACATGGGGAAGACAATGGAAGTATACATTGATGATTTGTTGGTCAATCTACACAAGCGGAAGATCATTTTCAATATCTTTCAAATAACTTCGAGATCCTCTGCAGCTATAATATGAAACTAAACCCAGAAAAGTGCGCTTTTGGTGTAGCTTCAGGTAAGTTTTTAGGCTTTCTCGCATCTAATAGAGGAATTGAAGTAAATACTGCACAGATTAAAGCTATTGAGGAAAAACCTGATATACTCACGAGCAAAAAAGAGGTACAAAGATTGACAGGTAGGATTGCAGCTCTGGGAAGATTCATTTCAAAATCTTCAGAAAAAAGCTTTAAATTCTTTTCAGTGTTAAAGAAGCAAAATCAGTTTGAATGGACTGAGGAATGCCGACAAGCCCTCAAAGATTTGAAGACATATTTATCAAATCCTCCACTACTGGCTAAACCAAGGGACGGAGAAAGACTGTTTGCATATCTTGCAGTTGCATAAGTGGTTGTAAGTGTAGTTTTAGTAAGAGAGGACAAAGGTAAACAATCTCCTATTTATTACGTTAGTAAATCGTTATTGGATGCTGAAACTAGATATCCTCATCTAGAAAAACTTGCTTTATCATTAGTTTTGTCATCTAGGAAATTGAGACCATATTTTCAATGCCATCCTATCTCCGTAGTAACTGCATACTGTTTAAGGAATATTTTTCATAAATAAGAATTGTTAGGAAGATTAGCCAAGTGGGCAATAGAACTTAGTGAATACGATATTATGTATCAACCTAGAACTGCATTAATGTCTCAAGTCTTAACAGATTTTAGCATAAAAATAGTTCCTGAAGTAGAAAAGGAATTATAGATATTCACTGGAGCTAATCCAGGTACATGGACTTTATTTACTGATGGCTCTTCAAATGTCAAAGGAGCCGGTTTGGGTATTATCCTAATCCCACCCTCGGGGAAAAGTATAAGACAAGCAATTAAGTGTTACCCTATTATTAACAATGAAGAATCATATGAAGCTGTAATTGCAGGTTTAGAACTGGCACGAGAACTCTCCATAGAGAAAATCGTGATTAAAAGTGATTCTCAGCTGGTAGTCAATCAGATGCAGGGGACTTACATTGCTAGAGAGGCACGAATGCAACAATACTTGGAAAAGGCACGAGAACTGGTCAGGCAATTCCAATCATGGAAGATCGTGCAAATACCAGGGAAGAAAATGTAGAAGCAGATGCGTTGGCTAAACTTGCTTCAGTTACAGAGGTAACGAGTGAAGAAAATTCTATTGTAATACATTTATTTCATTCAACACTTGACCAGGATAAACATGAGGTAAGCTATAATAATTTAACCTGGGATTGGAGAAACGAGATTGTTAATTTTTTGCAGTACGGGATCATACCTGAAGGCAAGAAAGAATCTCAATTGCTTCGATGAAAAACTGCTCGTTTTTGTTTAATTCAAGATAATTTATACCAAAAAAAATATTCGGTGGTGCTTTAGCAAGGTGCCTTGGGCCCAATCAACCAAAATACGTGATGAAAGAAGTACACGAGGGACATTGCGAAAATCATGCAGGTGGAAGATCTTTAATTAAAACATTAATCAGGGCATGATACTACTGACCCAAAATGGAAGAGGATGCAGAAAATTTTGTACCCAAGTGTGATAAGTGTCAATGATACGCCAACAAAATGCATCGACCTGCAGAATTACTACATACAATTATTTTTCCATGGCCATTTATGAAGTGGGGAATGGATATAGTAGGTCCTTTACCACAAGCTAAAGGAAAGGTACGGTTTTTATTAGTGTTAACAGATTACTTTTCCAAACAGGCAGAGGCATGAGCATTCAAACAGGTACGAGAAAAGGAGGTAAAGATTTCATTTGGCGAAATATTATATGCCAGTTTGGAGTTCCAAAATAAATCGTGTGCGATCATGTCCCACAGTTTATAGGCTCGAAAATCACAGAGTTCTTTCAAAGTTGGCAAAACAAACGAATAACCTCTTCACCTTATCATCCCATGCAAAAGGACAAGCTGAGTCGACAAATAAGATTATCATCAATAATTTGAAGAAGAGATCAGAGAAATCAAAAGGGAGTTGGCCTGAGGAGTTACTAGGAGTATTATGAGCTTATAGAACCACATCAAAAATAACTACGGGAGAAGCACCACTTTCGCTTGTGTACGGTTCAGAAGCTTTAATCCCAGTCGAAATAGGAGAACCAAGTACGAGATTCACATTGGCAACGGAAGAGTCAAACGATTAGGAATTAAGAACAAATTTGGATTTACTCGAACAAAGAAGAGAAATAGCTTTAATACGGATGACAACACAAAAGCAAATCATAGAACACTACTACAACAAGAAGGCTCACCTTAGATACTTCAAAATTGGGGACTTCGTTCTCAAAAAGGTTTTCCAATCAACGAAAACAACTGGAGCAGGAAAGCTGAATCCAAATTGGAAAGGACCTTATAAAGTTCGAGGTATTGCTGGAAAAGGTACCTACGAGTTAGAAACCATGGACGACAAAGTTTTACCTTCGATCTGGAATGTTGTTCACTTGAAGAAGCATTATTTCTGAGCACAATAAATACCCCCGATCAGGTATCACTCAATTACGATTTTAGTTTTGTACAGTTAAGATTATAGTAACAATTTTAGATAATAGGCAAAAAGCTAGCACACACCAAATGATGATATTAGACCTGAAAGACACGCAGATGCAACATTATTCCCGGTCTAGGGTTACAACCATTTTTATTGAAATAAAAAGGGTTAAGCAGTTATCATCTAAAATATATATACCTCCGAGTCCCGTATGTTTTTCCTTTTCAGGAAATGGACCAAATGGCAGGAATTGTCCAGTGCTCGAGATTTCATACTTCAAAGCTCCAACACTTGGGGGACTATATATATGGAAGGCAAAGAAGACTGGAAAAGTCAGAATTCAAGTCAAGCCTAAGGCAATCTACCCAACAAATCGAAAGTTAAGAGCAAATCAAGAGCAAAAAATACAAGCCTATTCAAAAACCTATGATGAAGTATACACTCCTAGATGTAAATTACAAAATCTTACAAGTATATAGGTTAAAGGCAATATTTAGTCATGGGTTGCAAAATATACCCTTCAATTTTGTAAAATATGTTATAAAGAAAGCAATTACAAAAGAGTCGTAGATTTTACTTGAATACATGTAAAGTATTATACAATTTGAAAGTTCAAATAATGTAAAACTTCCTTAAATTATTCAAAGAAACATGTGTGTTCCTATTTATTCTTTCGTATGTTTACACCAGTATGAAGTTGAGACGTCTTCTTCATTAAGTGTCGTTTATAAAAGGGCCCTCTTTTATAATTCGTGCCTATTTAAAAAACTCACGAAGTATTGAAGCATTTTAAAATGCATAATAAGAGAGTAGTACTGAAACTCAAAATAAAATATTATGAGAGTTGAACAAAAACTCATAAACAAATATTATAATAACTTGGTTAAAACTAAGTATAAACTTAGTTCCAACCTAATTGTTTTACACAAAAAACCCCAAAGAAAACTAGGGGTAAAACTTTCCAAATCATTACTGAACCCCAAAACTGACCAGGGGTAAACTTCCACCAATAAGAAAAAAACTAAGCAACACTTCAAACTTTTTCATCAAACTTTCACTATGGGGAAGGATTAGAAACAGTATTATCAGAAGGGTCCAAGTTGGCATCATCAGCAACAGAAGGAACGACTTGAGCAGAAGAGGGTTGAACAACAGCTTCACCAGGAGTAAATTCATCACCTTCGGGAACGCCGACCTCAGGTGAAGAAAATCTTTGACTCTGTTGGGTTTTTTCAATAGTCTCTTTAGTCTTTGCAATTTCGGCAGCTAAGTCAAAGCCTTCCTGGCTTGCCTCCACTAAAGTCTCGAGGCGTAATGTTCAAGAAAGACCAACTAACATCAATAGTAGCCTTGTCTTCAAGGGCTTCATAATCCCTCTCTCACTGCTCAATCTCAATTCTTAGTTCATCCGTCTCATTCAAAGCAGCATCATAAGAAGCATGTAAGGGGGAAAGTGACCTTTCTAAAAATCGAGCCTTGTCAGAAGACACGCGGAGATCTTCTTGAGTTTGATTGAGCGTTTGAACAAGATCCCCAACGTAAGCTTCTTTTTGGTTCAGCAATTCCTTCAAACCTCTAATTTCTTTAGTAGCTTTGGAAAGCTGTTTAACAAATGAAGATTCGAGGAGCTCTTTATCCTTGCTCGCTTGATTTGAGGAGGCTTTCTCAACTGCAAACTCTGATGCCATTACCTGCACTTGCTGCTCTAAGGTATACTTTTCTTCCCCTAAGACTTCTTTCTCAAGTTGAAGACCTTCGAACGGTTCCTTCCAGTTGTCTGCTTCGGTGTGATTGTCGTTCATTAACTGCTCAATGTGGACAATTCTCTTCATCATCTCCATGCCAATTAGGTTAATCTACACAATGAAAAGAAAATTGTGATTATCAAATATATATGAAAAGTAAATCACGTACAAAATAAAAATCCAAGGCTTATACCTTTAAAGATGAATGTACAATATCATTCATCCACGTTAAAGAACTGTGGCTTTCCAATTTGGACTTCTCAACTGGGCGAATTAATGGTTTCAGCCATATGTCAGCTTGCCCAGATTTCTTCAAAAGATTACCATCGAAGTAACTTTTTTCATTGCCATACTGTTACTGGAAGAACCAGCTTCAACATAAGATGTTGTAACAGTAGGGGCAGTTGAGGGAGTCAAAATAACCACGAGCGGAGTAGTGGAAGTAACAACAAGTACGGTGAACTGAGCATCAACTGGAACAGACACAGTAAAAGAGGCAAGAGGCGTTTCCTCAGAAACAAAGTCGAAATCTTCATTATCAAACCCACGATAAAAGAGCTATTATGTAGAGTCACGGGGTGCGGCGTATCTTCATCAGAACTCACTAAGGTAGCACCTATGAGCTCGTGCATGGGAATAGAACTGGGAGGAGGAGTAGCTTCATCATCCGAAACGACGCATCTCCTAGCTCGAGGCTTACGAACTAAAGAGCCCTCTTCTAGTTCCTCTTCATCCTCGGAATCATGAGCTCTATCAACTTTTCTTTTTGATGAGGAACTCAAGATCAATTCTTGAGCCATACACATAGAAAGCCGTGAAGCATCAATAGATGCAGCACTAACGCCCCGAATGGAAAACCCTAGTAAGAAGAAGACTTAATAAACTTTCAAGTAAATATGGAAGCATGATAGAAAATTGGAAGGAAGGATACCATGAGTCTTCACTTTCCATCCAAACCTATTCGTAAGGTACTTCCAAGATCTTCTTTCCATATTAGTAACAGACAATGATTTTTCTACCCAACCACAAAAATCTGGAATCTCCTCAACAGCTTCTATGGTTGCTGAAAAAGGAAAAATATTCACGAGATTATAAGTTCTTCACAGAAAAGAAAAAAAAAGAAGAAGATTAGAAAAGACACTTACGTGCAAAGTTCCATTTTTTTTGGAAAAAACATGTTCTCTTCACCCCTAATCCACTTGTGGGAGCAGCAATGAAACAGGCGTACCAACCACGATCCTTGTCATCTTCAGGGCTAATCAAAACCCTATTACTCCTGGCCACACGAGTAAAAAATCCCATGACGGAATAGCTAGGGGGAATAAAGATGAATCAAATGATAGAAGGTAAAGGGTAAAGAGGCCAAAATAGACAAGTATATTAAACATGCCACAACTCTCCATACGATAGGACCAGTTTGTCCTAAGCAAACGTCAAAGAAATGACAAAATTCTATGATGACTGGGACAACAGGTGGTCTGAAGCCTAATATAAAGGGATATGTATAAACAAAGCAATAACCGGCTTGGTATGAAGTGATCCTTTGATTAACATTAGGAACGAAAATTGGAAAATTGAATTTCCAATGACATTGTCTTTGCACAAGAGAAATCAAGCCCTCAGTAATCTGGGAAGGGTAAACATCAGCACGATCATGAGAAGTGAAAGAAGTAACTTTATTTCTAATCGATTCCCGATCAGTGGAGAAGGAAAGTTCAGCTGGGATAATCTCATCAACAATGGGTTCTCGAAGAGGTTCATTAGAATCCCTACTTCTAACAGAAGATCTATGAGAAGAAGAAGCCCTAGTTCTAGAAGATGAAGGGGTAGTGATATTGGCTTGAGGAGAAGAACCACAAATAGAAACAGACCCTAAACTACGTAACCTACTACCTCTTCTACTTCTGGTAGGGGAAGAAAAAGGGGGAAGTTCATCTACTATAACCACTCTACGAGGATCAGGGTTTGAAGAAAACATGGTTGTTGATAAACAAGAACTATTATGAACAAAGAACACTGTAGAAAGTTTTTCGTAGAAGTAAAGGTAAATGAGATATTCATATGAAGAAGAAACCTTCATGTAAAGGGGGTCATGATTGAAACGTCATAATGAAACAGTCACTTCATGACTGGCGCAACCGCAAAAAAGCCCTAAAACTCGCTGAAGAGTTGCAGATCCAATCAATGAATGCCACGTGTCACATGCATTAAATAGAAGTGACATACGACGCGTTGGTTCTGAAGAAGACATACTGAAACGTGGGAAACGGCGGGAAAATATTTTCGCCGTAAATGTGATCCACTTACTAAATATTTAATTGCTGAATAAATGGCAAGTGGGGGACTATCTGTATTTATAAATATAAATATTACACATGAAATTAAGTATGTGGCTGATGTGGCAAAACACGTGGACTATCGAGAAAGCGACAACTGGAATGGTTCATTATAAGAGACACAGTCGTAACAGATACGAGCAAATTATTTACAAGATAAAAGAATATGGATGCTCGAGTCTAAATGGTTAAATGAAGAGGCACCGGTGGAATGAATCAAGATAGGAAAAAGGGAAGGTTCATGAATCATCAATTAATGAACGTGAACGGTCACAAACGTTACAGAATCTTCATGAACTGTTGCGATTACCAATTATAACGTCTCATTAATATCATTAATGCTCATAATGATTCGGTCATAGAAGAGAAAAGACGTTGTACTTATAGATTCTTATATAAGGGAAGGAAAATTCACTTGTAATAAGGACACATTCTGATTATTATTGGAATACAACTACTTTCTTCTGCTTTCTATTAATTACTTTGCCATTTCTTATTCTAATTTTCTTTCTTACAATTGAGAGAAATACGGAATTTCTTGGTTACTAGTAGCCCGAGTACTTTTAAAAATAGGATTTGACTGAGAATCTAATTCTTTGGTTAAACATATCCAGTTGAATCCTCCGCAGATTGAAAAATAGTCGAGTACCTTTTGAAATATTGTAGCCACCAACAATGCAGTTTTCCATAGATTCATGTGGTGGAGATAATGGTCCAGCTGGATATAAACGTAACGACTCTTTAACTATGGCTTGAAGATAGACCAAGTTCTTTACATGTGACTCGTCAACTAGTATATTTCTTCCAACATAAATGTCTAGTTCTTCTTTGGCCTTTTCCATTACACGAGGATTGTTAAGTAATAAAGAGAGCGTCCAAGTTAGTGTTACAACTGTGTTTTCAGTCCCACCCGCTAACATAGCCTTCCAATATAGGGAAAAAAAAAATAAAGAATTAGCTAGAGTATTTGTAATATGAAATAATGCAAATTAGCTAGTTGTTAATGGAGATTATGAATTTATGATCATCCAAACTAAAAGCACGTAATATAACGACTCCCCCCCTCCCCCCACCACACATATATATAAGTACTTATTTATTGTATAATAAGTCAGCATAAAATGGAAAAGTTATAATTCCAAAATCTTAATGTGCAAATATTAATACTGGACGCATACGTATATAGAATTGCTAAGCACGCAAAGAGTGCGTTTAATCAAAACAAATTAAAAAGAAGTTTAAGTTATATGCATAGTTAGTGTAAGCAATTTTAACACTTTTATGTCATATTTACGTGTTATTATAGGTAAATTGTCTTATTTTCAAGATTATAAATCTCACGTTATAAATAAGCATACTTGTGGTGACCTTGATTGGTGTATATTTTTAAAGAGGAAACTACACAAGCCACCTATTAAAATTAAAGTATTTACCTGTCTTTACATTGTTAAACTTATTATAATGAATACATTTCTAACTAAAACTAATTACCAGCCTACCCATCCCCAATTTTGTTTGACCATCTGATATTCTTTCCTTCCCATTTGAAAGATTCACAATCATGTAAATACCATCATAAACCTCCATCGATGTTGCCAAGAGTACTACACCGTGATAATCTTCTTTTCAACAGATTATTAGTCATTATCACATAAAAATAATGGATGAAATTTCAAATCTAGAAAAAAAAATTGAAACTCCAAATCTGATTTTTTATAGTGTTTTACCATATTCGTTAGTTATTGTTCTTTGATGTGTAGATTGTATCTTTGATGCTGGTTTTTGGAGATTTATTGTACAAAAATTTAAATCCACCATTGAAGGACCTTGAAGCTTGAAACTCATAACTTGGTTTGTTTGAGTTTTTAATTGTTTTGATCCGATCCTGCATGAGTTTGTTTGGAAAGTTGATTGGAGGTTGTAGCTAAAGTTCTAGTCAATTTGGTGGAGATTTTGTAGTAGATTTTAGAAATTTGTGTTGAAATATAGTTGAACTAAAGAAGAAGACAAATTTGTATTGTATACTCAAATAGTATACAAATATACCATTTTGGTATACAATTCATTCCCACTGTATACCCTATTAGTATAGCTATATACTATATTGGTATCATATGCTAGTTGAATCATTTTTTGGTTGCATTAGCTGCATTTAATTAGTACAATATTTGATTTAAAATAATAGTAATATAGTACAATATCTTAAAATACTTTATTATATTAATATGTGGTACACTATTTTTTTATTTTTCTCTTTATGCATGTGCGTTATGTAATAGTAGTATAGTCATATAGTTGCCGGTAATTAACCAGTAAAACTATATACCATGTTGGTATAGTTATATGCCATATTAGTATCATATGATAGTTTGAACATTGTTTTGGTTGTTTTAGCAGCATTTTAAGTGAATTCTATTATGAAATTATTTATATGAACATGATTTGCAGTGCTGGAATTTTTGTGTGCTGATGGACATAAGATATGTGTATTATGTAATAGTTCTTATAGTGTACGTATATGAATTTTATTAAAATTAAATCCATAAAAGAATTTAGATTATAATTTAAATTCAAGATATATTGGTCCAAATAAATATTATGGGATAATATAATAAAATTATATATATAAGTCCAATATATATGGATTAAATAAATAAGTCTTAATCCATGGGGCTAGCCTATTTAATTGGGCTAAAGTGATGAGCCCACTTCAATAAGCCCAAAAATGTCATCCTCCTGGAGGCCCAGTTTGGTGCCACGTGTCAAATGACGTGACACACCAAGTCAAATGTAAGAGCAAATAGGATCATGCCACGTGTCAAAATGACAATGCATGTCAAGTCAAATCAAAAGGCCAATGAAACCGCGCCACGTGTGCAAGTGACATGTTCTGGCCAATCGAATGCGGCCATGTCACACTTTAATTTGATTGGTCGAAAAGAGTTTGTTCTTATCACAACTTCTCCCTTCCACAACTATAAATAGGGGTCTTCATAACTCAGAAAAGACACCAGAAGTTATAACAAGAAGCAAGAGGGAGCTCGTGGATCAAACACTGGAGATTTCTCTAAAAGATACAAGCATTCAAGTGTTTTAAGGATTTAAAAGATCAAGACGAAGATTCAAGAACAAGCTGCAAGCCCTTGGATTAAAAGTACATCAAGAGCAAGATCAAGCTTCAAACACTTGGATTAAAATAAAATAAAATTCAAGATTAAGCCCGAAGGATCTTTAATTTACTGTTGAAAAGAAGAATCAGAGTATTCATAGAGATTGTACACTCAAGTATTTGAAATAAAATATTACGATTGTTGCGATATTTTTCGGTCTTGATTTTATTTTCTCGACGCAATTTATTGTCTACAAATTCTGGCACGCCCAGTGGGACAATATCTACCTCTCATCTCAAATTTTCAATAACCAAAGCTCAAGAACAACGATATGGCTTCCAAGAAAATCAACTCTAGTTCAACTTCAGCCAAGGCTGCTAATTCCAGGTTCTATGCTGATTTGGAAAACATAATCGAAGTTACCTTTGGAAGATTTGGACCAGTTATGAGGAGAAAAGCAAGCTCGTTAGGACAATAAGAACCCCAAGTGTCGTCCGCATCTACCCCTGTTTTCGGATCTTCATCCTCAAAAGGAGCAAGATCTTCCACAAACGCACCCGAAGAAGGAAGCGTTGTTGCTGAAAAGATCAAGAAAACTCTTGCTCTGCTTGATCTCTCCGGATCCAAGCACTCTGCTGTGAAGGAAGATGATGATGCTTCAAGTGATGGATCCTCCCCACTTACACCACATAGCGTGAGCCAATCAAGGATCAATCTGTGTAAAAATCCATGCTACTCTCCATCGTCCACGACAATCATGCAAGCCATGGTGACAAACACTTCATCTGTGGAGGAGAAGTCGGCAAACTTGACGGAAGAAATCGATGGCTTGACCAAGCGCATGCAAAATCAAGATGCTAGAATAGACAAGCTAACAGATAGGGTGGAAATCTTGATGGAAGAAGAATCCACCCATGCACCTGGCAAACTCCCAGAAGTTCAAGATCCTCCCCCACGACAAGTTGCATCCACTAAGGAAATTCCAGTCTCTTCGGAAGGGATGATTCCAATCGATCAACTGAAAGAGTTCATCGAAGGAAGTATTAAAAGCAAGTACAAAGTTTCTACTAAGTCTTCCCTTACAGACGCAAAGTTGTACACTGCAAGGATCGATATGTTGAAGATGCCTATTGGCTATCAACCTCCAAAGCTTCAATAGTTTGATGGTAAAGGCAATCCAAAGCAACATATGGCGCACTTTGTTGAGACATGCAACAACGCTGGGACTTATGGAGATTACTTCGTCAAACGGTTTGTCCGCTCGCTAAAAGGAAATGCTTTTGATTGGTATACATACCTCGATGCAGGATCTATTGATGACTGGGATCAACTAGAACAAGAGTTCCTCAATCGCTTTTATAGCACAAGGCACACTGTGAGCATGGTGGAACTCACAAATACTCATCAACGGAAGAGTTAACCAGTTATCGACTTTATCAATCATTGGAGGAATTAGCCTCAATTGTAAAGATAGGCTTAGTGAAGCTTCTAGCATAAATATGTGCATCCAAGGCATGCATTGGGTATTGCGCTACATCTTGTAAGGTATAAAGCCTAACACATTTGAAGAACTTGAAACTCGTGCCCATGACATGGAATTGAGCATGGCCACCGCTAGAAATGAAAGGCTGCCCATCTATGAACCTCACAAAGAGAACGACAAGCAAGAAGTCAGAAAATGGAGCAAATTTATACCAAGATCTGAAAACAAAGAAGCTATGAACGTCAACACATCACCTATGAAGTTCATGACGAAGGTGAGCAAAAGGCAGAGTATGAAATCCACTTCGTTTCAAGATAAGCCAACTGGAAAGTTAACTCTAAAAGAAATGCAAGAGAATTAGTACCCATTTTTGGATTCTGATGTGCCAGCCATTTTCGAAGAACTCCTCGAGTTAAATCTCATTGAACTTTTGGAGATGAAGCGGCCAAATGAAGCTGGGAAAATTGATGACTCAAATTACTGAAAATGTTATTGACTTGTGAGCCACCCTCTGGAGAAGTGCTTTGTCTTCAAGGACAAATTTATGTACTTGTCTCGGGAAAAAAATATCGTGCTTGAAGATGAGAAAGCAAGCGCAAACCAAGTCTCTATCACATTTGGCTCATTCAGTCCAAACAAATTATGCATTTTTAAATAAAGTAAAGATGAATAATTACTGGAGAACAACAAATTTGAAGACGATCAACCCGAGGATGATGAAGGTTGGACGTTGGTGGCTCATCGTAGGCGCCACAAAAGGAGCCCATGAAAAGAATCAGGAGAACAACTGACAAGAAAAATGGTGGTAGAAAGACCAAGGAGATGGAATCCAGTTAAGCACTTAAAGAAAGAAAAAGTGGAGGTGCACCACCCTCAAAATCCACGACATCCAGCGACCTTGGAGGAGTTTTTACCGAGTTAGTTCCGCACGAAAATTTCCCATGGGGGTATTGATGCCTCTTGTTGCCATACTGACGAAGGGAAAGAAAAGAATGATGACCTACAGTTGGCACCATCTTCAGAAAAGCTTATCGAGTCCACTCCTCAAGAAGTTAATGCTTGTGAGGGAAAAGTCACGTTCACAAATGACGATCTTCTGCTAGGTGACGCTCTTCATAACCGCCCATTGTACCTAGTTGGATATATGCGTGATGAAAGGGTAAATCGAATTTTTGTTGATGGAGGATCCTCAATGAACATTTTGCCAATTCGCACTGTGAAAGAACTTGGTATTCCCATGAATGAACTCTCAGAAAGTCGTGTGATGATCCAAGGATTCAACCAAGGGGTGAAAAGAGACACAGGCGCGATCAGGCTGGGAATCGCCATTAAAGATATGCAATCAAGTGCATGGCTGCATGTGATCGATGCGAAGACTTCATACAACATCCTGCATGGAAGGCCTTGGATACATGAGAATAAAGTGGTTCCATCTACCTACCATCAATGTTTGAAATACTACAAGAGCGAAGTCGAGAAGAAAATAGTTGCTGATGATGAGAAATTCACCGAGGAAGAGTCACACTTCGCCGATGCAAAGTTTTACTTGAAGAACCACATTGTGAAGGAGCTAAAAGTTGATGGTGGCATGAAAAGAAAGAATGACGAGCCCATAACTAAAAGAACTGAGGTGACTATTGGTAAAGCCAAAGCTGTTACTGAGGAGGTACAACCCAACGCGAATAAATCTCACAGAGGGGATATTGCATCTTATGGCAAGAAAGTAAGTCCTACGCTCCAATATTTCCCTAAAAGGAAGTAAGACGATGGCGAATCATCTAATCTCCTAACCAAAACGCTAAAGGAGTTAACTCTTTCGGGAAAATGAATTGAGGCAGTAAAGTTGTCCTTGAAAGCCGCTTGCAGGGTTGGTAGCCCAAAATCGTTTGCAGAATGTGGCACTCCCTACAAAGCGAACGGATGAAGGTTTTGATCCTAACGGTTACAAGCTATTTGCAAAAGCTGGATACAACCCCAATGAGCTGTCAAAGTTAGGGAAGCTCCCATCAGAAGCTGAAACGAGGCAACCATGTGAAGGTTTGGGATACAAGCAACCGTCACCAGTGCGCATCTCCATAAGAAGGGCGAGTAGAAATTATATCACAGTAGAAGACGAATCCGCCGCTTCTAACAGGCCTTCTGTCTTTGATCGACTTGGAAAATAAATTGTAAGAACTTTCATATTTGAGAGATTGGGTCCATTAAAGAAAGGGAATAAGTTCCAGAGAAATTATCGAAATACAAGAACACCCGCTTTGCCCAAAATTCAGAAGATCTCTAAATATTTCCAAAGTTTGGTTCCTTCTAGAATGAAGCGACAAACAAAATTCAAGTTTTTGTGTGATGAAGTACTGAAGGTGAATCCATACACTGTGGTCTACACTAAAAAACATGATGAATATGAAGAAAGTGTGGGTTCTTCGTATCATGTTACAACACAAGGCGATCATGGTGTTTTATCTCTAATAGAGGATGACGAGAAATTGGACGATGTTTCACCATGTTATCACATATCCTTGAATGATGGGGACCCTCAAGAAGATGAAGATGCGAAAGATGCTCCCCAGAACTTGAAGAAGGGGCTTACAAGCTGGTTGATGCAGATGGCATTAGAATCGACCCTATCAATGGCAAGTTTTTGAAGAAGTATTATCCTTGAAGTTGCAACGCTCCTCGACGCATGATCCTAAACTGCATGTTCCTACACTCCTGGCCCGCATGAGTCTAAGCTGTGTACGACCCACCTAAAAAAGTAAAAAAAAAGAGTCCGCTAGATTGAAAACCTCGAAAGAGACGAGCTAGGAAAAAGTTAGGACATAAAAAAGAAAAAAAAATGAGTCCGCTAGGTTTGAAAACTCGAAACAGGCGATCCAGGAAAAAGTTAGGACATAAAAAAAAGAAAAAAAAAATCCGCTAGGTTGAAAACCTCGAAAGAGGCGGTCTAGGCAAAAGTTAGGACATAAAAAAAGAAAAATCCATTCTGAACTACGGTAGTACTTGATCCTCTTCACCGAGGTACGTAGGCAGCTTAAAGTTTCATTCTGAGTTCAGTCGCATGAGTTCAAAGATACATAGTGCCTCCCATCGTGTTTGAGTAAAGTACGATGAAATGTAATCCATTCAACCACCACTTGAAATTCGAGTTGAGATACAATTGTTCTGTTAAACTTTGTGTCCCATTTTATTTAAAGGTGGCAATCTGCTATGGTAAAATAGTGTCTTCACTGAAATGATGACAATATTTGCATCAAAGCCTGGGGATTCGCTATGTCTTTATGTTCACATAACCTTCAAGTTTGTTGGACTTCATATTCGCTCACTGCTAAAAAAAAGGGGATATTGAATTTTTATTGATGGCAAGAAAAACGTCTTGTGACTTCGAGGCTTCCATACCAAAACATAAATTTTTGGTGAAGTCACGCAAATCTGAAACAGTCAACGTGTCGGAATCTAAGTTAGATTCAAACTAATATCTGGGACTATTCTCAAATTGTTTGATTCCGAATTTTGGATATGTCCAAGATCTAAGTCTATTATCCAGAAAATCAAACGGTTTGTGATTCTGACGTTCCTACATCAAGATACAAATTGTTTGGTGAAGTCGCGCAAATCTGAGACTATCAACGTGTCAGAATCTAAAGTTAGATTCAAACTAATATATGGTGAGATTCTCAAATTTTTTGATTCCGAATTTTGGATATGTCCAATATCTAGATGTCTATTATCCATAAAATTAAATGGTTTGTGATTTCGACATTCCTACATTAAGATACAAATCTTTTGGTGAATTCGCGCAAATCTGAGACTATCAACGTGTCAGAATCTAAAGTTAGATTAAAAATAATATCTGGAACGATTATCATGTTTTTTGATTCTGAATTTTGGATATTTCCTAGATCTAGAGGTCTACTTTCCATAAAATCAAGTGATTCATGATTTTGACTTTCCTACATCAAGATATAAAAGTTTTGGTGAAGTTGCACAAATCTGAAACGGTCAACGTGTCGGAATCTAAAGTTATATTCAAACTAATATCTGGGACGATTCTCAAATTGTTTGATTCTTATTTTGGATATGTACAAGATCTCGAAGTCTATTATCCATAAAATCAAGTGGTTCATGATTTTGACATTTCTACATCAAGATATAAAAGTTTTGGTGAAGTCGCGCAAATCTGAAATTTCCAGCATGGAGCAATATAAAGTTGGTTTTAAATGTTGTCCGGGACAATTCTGAAAGCACTTTTTAAAAAAAGGTTTTTGTTGCAGGTGTTCGTCTCGAATTTTTAAAGGCATTCGAAGTTTTTAATGCTTTCATTCCGAAATTTTAAAAGGTGTATGTCTCGAACTTGTAAAGGCGCTTGTCTTGAACTTTTTAAAGGTGCACGTGGCGAACTTTAAAGAGTCCCCACTGCCGACTTTTAAAGATTTCTACCACAAACTTATATAGATCTTCATCATGTATTTTAAAGGTCTTCACCGTGAACCTTTAGAGATCTTGATCACGAGCTTTTAAGGATCTTTACGCGAACTTTTATGGGTCTTCGCCACGAATTTTAAAGGTCTTCACTGCGAACTTTTAAAGGTTTTCACCGTAACTTTTAGAGATCTTGAACACGAGCTTTTAAGGATCTTTATGCAAACTTTTATGGCTCTTCGCCGTGAATTTTAAAGGTCTTCACGCGAACTTTTAAAGGCCTTCACTGTGAACTTTTAGAGATCTTGATCAGGAGCTTTTAAGGATCTTTACGGGAACTTTTATGAGTCTTCGCCGCGAATTTTAAAGGTCTTCACTGCGAACTTTTAATGGTTTTCACCGTGAACTTTTAGAGATCTTGACCACGAGCTTTTAAGGGGCTTTGCCACGAATTTTTAAATGTCTTCATCGCGTGCTTTTAAAGTCTTCACCCCGAACTTTTAAAGGTCTTCACTATTAACTTTTAAAGATCTTGACCACGAGTTTTTAAGAATCTTTACGCGAACATTTAATGGGCTTCGCCGCAAATTTTTAAGGATCGTTATACGAACATTTAAGGATCTTCGCGCGAACTTTTATGGGTCTTTCCCGCAAATTTTAAAGGTATTCATCGCGAACTTTTAAAAGTTTTCATCTCGAACTTTTAAAATACTCTGTGGTTAAACAAAATTAGTCCTAAAAAAAAAGACAACAAAAGAAGAAAAGCACAAGAAAAGAAGAAGAAGTTACCTTCACGCTAATGCTTGTGAGTCGGCAGTAGGCCAAGTCGAATAACTTGCAGATAACATAAATTGATGTTCAACAATGGAGGAGCATGCGTCTATCTATAGGAGTAGCGAGGAAGCTATTGGAATGGTCAATAACGATGTGGAAGTGAAGATTTTCAGAGTCCAATATAAACTCGTACTCCTAATTCAATTCGATCTTGTGCTCCATGGAATACGGTGAAAACTGTCATGACCCGCCACATCATCATGCCACGTAGGTGTCATTTGGCATTTATTAATGTCATGTGGAAGCTTACATATAAAATAGTGTAGCACTTGTGAGAAGGTTCTAGAGAAATATAGAGGTTTTCTTAGGAAGACTCTAGAAACCTATGAATTTGCTAGGAAAGTCCCTAGAAGATTCTAGCTATATAGAAGATTCTAGAGAGTGTACTTATTTATAAATATGGAAGGAGTTGTGGAACAATTATTATTTACACACTAGCCCCTAGGTGATTAGTATAAATAGGGGGGAATTCATTTGTAAATTCATCAAGCAAAACAATCAAGTTCTCTCCAGTACAAAGCTTCCCTTTAACAATTCTCTTGTGTTCTTTCTACCATTATCTTAGCAATCTTGAGTGTAGTAAGGCTGACTTGGCATAGCAAGAAAGTGAGCAAGCTGTGCAAGATCGTGAGCGAGTTTTCAAGTGCCGCACGTGTACTTAGTTAGCAACTAAGAACGTGACAACGTGGTATCAGAGCGAAGGTTGCAACTAAGGGAATAGAAAACGACGGAGAAACTAACGCTGCCAACACCCAAGCCAACGTCATCCAAGATACTACTTGCAAGAGAGGCCGTAACAAAAAGAGGAATGCCACCAAAAGATCTAGGAGGTGCCACCCGAGGTTGTGTCAAACGAAGGGCTTACATCCCAAGAAACATCTGCCACGGGGGCGAGCAAGGATGAATTGGAGGTCCTGCCTGAGGACGTCTCGCTCGGTAAAGAGTGGGTGATGAAGATGAACGGGGGGATGGACGCCGTGGAGATCTTTGGCCAACGTTTGGGTAAGATGGAAAGCACCCTTAGAGTTCTTGAGGGGAACACTCTTGAAGAGATTCAGAGTATCTGAAATGACTTGGAGGGACGTTCACAGACCGAGATGGAACTAAGGCAAACCATCACTGCCTTAGAGTGCAGACTCATGGAGGCTTTGGGTACTATCGAGGCTAGGAAGGCAAAGATAGAGTCACTCGAGGAGCATGTTAGTGCTGGCGTGACCGAGGTAGCCAGCAATGTTGTGGTGATGAGGGAGGCTAAGATAGAGGCTCCCAAACCCCCGGTGTTCAAAGGTGTTCGTGATGCACAAGAAGTGGAAAACTTCCTTTGGCACTTGGAGAACTACTTCAGGCACGAAAAAAGTGAGGGACGACGAGGCCAAGATCAACACTGCCGTGTTGTACCTCTTAGAGACCGCCATGCTATGGTGGAGAAGGAAGATGGCCGACATGGATAAAAATCTATGTACTATTAGCAGGTGGAATCAATTCAAAGCCGAGTTCAAACGACAATTCTTTCCAAACAATGTCTTGTACGAGGCAAGGCGCAAACTTAGGGAGTTGAAACAAATATGAAGAATACTTGACTATGTCAAGAAATTCACTACCCTTATGCTTCAAATTCCAAACCTGACCAATGACGACTTGTTGTTCCACTTCATGGACGGGTTGCAAAATTGGGCAAAACAAGAGTTAAGAAGATATCAAGTGGCCAATTTGGACGAGGCCATAGAGGTTGCCGAGTCACTTGTGGACTTCAAGATGGAGCCTGCCAAGTCCAAAGAAGGCAACGCTGAGAGGGGTGAGGGAGATCATGACGAGGACAATGGGAAAGGCATAGCCGAGGTATACAAGAGTAATGGAAAGGGGCCATCATATAGTGGACAGGGGTCCAAAAGAAATGGCAAGGTGCCTGAAAAAAATAGCGAGTGTGTGCCTAAGGGAGGGTGATACTTCTGTAAAAGATCACATCGAGCAAGTGAATGCCCAGACTTGAGGAAGCTTGCAACAATGATCGGGAATTTTTTCTCAGGGACACAAGGGTGACACAGGAAGGACGTCTGCATTGGAGGGATGCGCTTGGAATCTAAGCCGAAAGTAGGGGATTCCAAATCCTATCTTGGTGCCATGCAAATGGAGCATGGTGGCAGCAAGAAAAATTGGGCGGACATAGAAGATGACGGTAAGTTACAAAGTGATGGCACGTTATCGAACTTAGACGATGCACCAAGCACAGGGGTCAAGTTTTCTATCAAGGATGTAACTACGGAGGGCAACCAAATAGGGAGTGAAAGGATAGACCCGATGCTTGAGAAGCTGCTAGACTTGGTTGAGTCATGGAGAGATTCAGGCCAAGAGCAAGGAGAGGCATCTGATGGGAGGAGGATCGAGGCCATCATTGCTAGCCGTCCAAAGTACAAACGGTGTAAGAAGAAAGGTGACCAGTACCTTGTGAAATGGGAAGGCGAATCGCTCCATAGATAATCATGGCTAATGGAAAAAGATCTCCGGTGACGACAAGGCGAGGTGCGCGCGTACGTGTCGATGCTTTGTGCCGAGGGCGGCACAAAATTGGGTGGGGGAGAGTGTCATGAACCGCCACATCATCATGCGATGTAGGTGTCATTTGGCATATATTAATGTCATGTGGAAGCTTACATATAAAATAGTGTAGCACTTATGAGAAGGTTCTAGAGAAATATAGAGGTTTTCTTAGGAAGACTCTAGAAACCTATGGATTTGCTAGGAAAGTCCCTAGAAGATTCTAGCTATATAGAAGATTCTAGAGAGTGTACTTATTTGTAAATATGGAAGGACTTGTGGAACAATTATTATTTACACACTAGACCCTAGGTGATTAGTATAAATAAGGGGGCAATCATTTGTAAATTCATCAAGCAAAACAATCAAGTTCTCTCCAATACAAATCTTCCCTTAGCAAATTCTCTTATGTTCTTTCTATCATTCTCTTAGCAATCTTGAGTGTAGTTAGGATAACTTGGCATAGCAAGAACGTGAGCAAGCTGTGCAAGATCGTGAGCAAGTTGTCAAGCGCCGCACGTGTACTTAGTTACCAACTAAGGACGTGACACAACACTACAAAAGCAACTCAAATTGTTTGTAGGAGTTAGTGAATAGAATATGGAATTATGTGTAATAATTATAAAAAGGCAAAGATTCCTTTCCCAATAGGAAATGTAGGGATCACTGGCGTCTATGATTTCATATGAAAATAATTTCAATGATCTTGTCTTATGCACATTCAAAGCAAGTTGTCATTATGTTTCTTAGATAATTAACTTGGTGTATATGTAACAAATTGCATGGATAAGCCTTTGTGCTCTAAACTCTTCTAAGCCAAATTTGATCGTCTGCCAGTACTTCATTACCCGTTTTCGATTTTGACAAGTCTACACCTTAACAAGTTTTGAAATAGGGGGCATTTGTAGGCAAATAAATTTTATTAAAATTAAATCCATAAAAGAATTTGGATTATATTTTAAATTTAAGATATATTGGTTCAAATAAATATTATGGGCTAATATAATGAAATTATATATATAAGTCCAATATATATGGATTAAATAAATAAGTCTTAATCCATGAGGCTAGCTCATTTAATTGGGCTAAAGTGATAAGCCCACTTCAATAAGCCCAAAAATGTCATCCTCCTGGAGCCCCAGTTTGGTGCCACGTGTCAAATGACGTGGCACACCAAGTCAAACGGAAGAATAAATAGGATCGAGCCACGTATCAAAATGACAATGCATGTCAAGTCAAATCAAAAGGCCAATGAAATTGCGCCACGTGTGCAAGTGACATGTTCTGGCCAATCAAATGCGGCCATGTCACACTTTAATTTGATTGATCGAAAAGAGTTTGTTCTTATCACAATTTCTTCCTTCCACAACTATAAATAGGGGTCTTCATAACTCAGAAAATATACTAGAAATTATAACAAGAAGCAAGAGGGAGCTCGTGGATCAAATGTTGGAGATTTCTCTAAAAGTACAAGCATTCAAGTGTTTTAAAGATTAAAAAGATCAAGACGAAGATTCAAGAACAAGTTGCAATCCCTTGGATTAAAAGTACATCAAGAGCAAGATCAAGCTTCAAACACTTGGATTAAATAAAATTCAAGATTAAGCCCGGAGGATCTTTAATTTACTGTTGAAAAGAAGATCAGAGGATTCATAGAGATTGTACACTCAAATATTTGAAATAAAATACTACGATTGTTGCGATATTTTTCGGTCTTGATTTTATTTTCTTGACGCAATTTATTGTCTACATATAGTTATAGGCAATTGTTGGAACGATCTCATACAACTGTATACCCATGTTAGTATACGGAATGAACAAGTTGTTTTGCGAATATTTAGCTTGCAATACAAGCATGTAACTTTCTCATATTTTTATTGCATCCTTTAATGTTTTGGTACAGTAGTATAGTCGCAGATAGTTGTAACAATATTCTAGAGCAATCATATGCTCTGTTGGTATACATATATACAATATTGGTATCACATGGTACTAGAATTCTTTTTTGCTACTTATACTTTTATTGCATTTTTCAATATTTTATTATCATTTTTATTCTAACTAGTATATATGGAGATTTGGTTGCTGTAAACTATATTTTCTTGCTCTATAACTGGTTGTATTACTGCTAATGGGAGAGTGTGTACTGATATTAAGGAAGGAGATCAAATTTTGCATGGCAACCACGTGTTGATTCTTAGAATTTGATTGTGTAATTTATGATGCTCAGTAGTCAGTGTGATATTCAGTGAATTATATCAAGTGACAACTAATATTATTTCAGTTTAATAATTGAATTTACAAAATGAGAAAGAAAGAAAAACAAAAGGTATATTATACTAGTTATATTTAAAAAAGGTGAACAAGTATTTACAATATCAGTTATTTTTCCTTATTGTATAAAAAAGAACAATAAAAAATAGTGAAAACAGTAAATGAAATTAGATTATGAAGAGAAAAATAATATTAAAAAAGAAGTTAAATGAAATTAGAAAAGGAAAAAAGAAAACGAGAAAAATGAAAAGAAGAAAAGAAAGAAAAAAAAATAAAAAAATAAAAGAAGCATAGAAATAAAAAAAATAGAAAAATAAAGAGAAATTTTCTCACAAAAACTACTATGGGTAGGAAATCTAATTAGTTTGATGGGTAGGAAAACAAATGGGTAGACAAGGGTAAATAGTTTTATTTTTGTGGGTAACTATATCATTCTCCCATTTTTAAACACAAAATGAAAATTTATTTAACAATAAGGACAATATAGATCGTGGAGGCTTAATTAACCATGAAGCAACTAAAGATGTTGCTTTAGGCCCCTAAATTTGGGAGGCCCATTTTCTAAAATTAATAGCTTATATTTTTTTTTGAAAAATATTGAGTATTATTAAGAAGAAAATTAAAATTTTCATGTAACAGGAAAGCCAACATTCTAGCTCTATGAATAGGAATGGATTCGATAAGGAAAAATATTATTCCACTTATTACCTTTTTTATTAGGAAAGTTTTAATTTTATACTCTTTCTTAGGTAAAAATTGCTTGGGGCGCCCTATTTGGTCGCCCCCATTTAACCTATTATTGACCCTTGTCACTGCATAGTTTTGAAGATTGACAAATGGCTGACCAGTTGAACCAGGTCCATCAGAGCACACATCTTGAACTGAATAGCTGGCACATGAACCGTATATGCATAGGAGATGTTTGTGAATGTGAAATATCAATGAACCAAGAGATTGTCTCCTAATGCGAAAAGGTTGAAAACTGATGTGTTGATTGAAGTCGAATTCAGCAAGGAAAGTAACAAAATAAAGGAAGTTGAGTTTGGTACGAATTATGTTCACCCAGGTTGATTTGGGCTAGAATTGGACGACAAGCTCAACAACTGACTCTATAAATACTGGATATAATTCTGCTGGAATTCCACACGCACAAAAGCTGAAGTGAATCAAAATCTAAAACCAAAGTTCCCAAAGTTATTTTGCTAGCAGAATCATTGTGCGATTCAAAGGCTACAGTTCAACTAGAAGAACCTGTTTCATCTGATTGATTATTGAGTCTAGTTGATTGTAGCAGGAGTTTTAATATTGTATCTTTCAGCTTTCATAGAAGAAATTGTAATAGGTACGTATTTTTCAAGTTAGAGTTAACTTGAGGTGTGTAGAAATTAGCTAGGGGCTAGTTACTACAAAGGGATTAGAGTTAGTCCTAGGATTACAAAAGAGTTTATTTTGTAAGTCCGTTTGGCTCAGAGTTTTTAGTGAAGAGTTTGAGCAAATCCTACTGAGGAGTAGGTCGTGGTTTTTTCACCTTTAGAGCCAGGTGTTTTCCACGTAAAAATCTCTGTGTTTTTACTTTACTGGTTTTTATTATTCCGCAACAGTAGTAGTTGGAACACCAAAAAAACCAGGTTCTTCTATTGAGACAACACTCAAAAATTGGGTACTACACAAAGTAACCTATCTTCTTGTGTGGTGTTGACGTCTAAAACATCAATTGGTATCAGAGCAGGTTATCCTTGAAAGGCTAACACCTTGGAGAAGATCATGATGAGTGCACCACCTGGAAATTGGGAAGGTCAATAAACTGCAAGGCCACCACTCTTCAATGGCTAGTATTATTCTTGGTGGAAAAATAGGATGAAAGATCACCTAATTGGAGAAGACTATGAACTCTAGGACATAGTCACTGATGGTCCTCTAGTTACCATGATGAAGACTGCTGAAGGTATAGATATACCAAAGACAATAGCTGATTGCACTGCTGAGGATCTGAAGAAATGGGAGAAGAATGCAAAGGCCAAAAAGTGGCTAGTGTGTGGACTAGGTCCAGACGAGTACAACAGAATCTAAAGCTGCACCACTGCCAAAGAGATTTGGAAAATCTTGCAAGTATCCCATGAAGGAACACCTCAGGTAAAGAGGTCAAGAGGTACTCTACTATACTCTCAGTATGAAAACTTCACTATGAAAGAAGGAGAGACTATCCAAGAGATGTACACAAGGTTCACAACCTTGACTAATGAACTGAAGTCTCTTGGAAGAGTCATTCTTGAAGAGGATAGGGTTGAGAAGATCCTAACAAGGGTCTTGCCTATTTCCTGGGAAAGCAAAATCACTGCTATCCAGGAATCCAAAAATATGGCAACCCTGAGATTGGATGAGCTGATTGGAAACCTCACTGCCTATGAACTGAGAAGGCAGACAATGAAGATGGATGGTCCAAAGAAGGATAGGAGTCTAGCACTAAGAATCACTGAGGGAGCAGATCTGGAAGATGATGAGATGGACATGATCACCAAAGAATTCAGAAACTTTCTCATAAGGAAGAAAGGCATCTCTAGAGGAGGAAACTACAACAAAGAAAAAGCTCCAGAAAGGCCAACCAACGAGAGATGCTATAAATGTGATAAGACTGACCATCTCATTAAAAACTGTCCTCAGTGTGAAGTAGAATGGAAAAAGGAGATATATGAGAGAAGGAACATGAAGAAGGAACATGTCCAACCCAAGAAAATCACAATAAAGGCTATGGTTGCTGCTTGGGGGGAAAGTTCAGATGAAAAATCAGAAGATGGGGAGACTGAAGATCAGGCGCTCATGGCAACTGGAGAATCTGACAAGGAATCACATGAAGAACCAGAGGTAAGTATCTCCCATCTCAAAAATAAAGTAAATTTCCTATCTAAGGAAAAAATCTCTGAGTTGCTGCTTGATTTCATAGATGATTTTGAGGAAACAACCAACGAAAAGGATCAACTATCTAAAGAATGTGCAATGATAAAAGCAAAGTGCATGAACCTGGAAATCAGAGTTAGTGAATCTGAAAAGAAAAACACTGACTTGTTGAACCACGTTCATCCACTTGAAACTGAGATTCTAGAACTAAAATCTGAAAACTTAAAGCTAAAGCTAGGATCAAGTAAAAAGGTCGTTGATTATTCTCATATCATGTTAGAAGAAAACATGGAAAAACTAAAAGATAAGATGTATGCCAAGGATGAACAAATAAGAAGTCTTAATGAAGAACTTGACAAAGTCAAACATGAATTAAATCAAACTTATAAATGGAATAAATCCTCTGACGCCCTGATATGGGTTCAAGAGAATCATAGTAGCAACAGGAGAGGGATTGGCTTTGGAAGTCTACTGCCCAAGTGGGATCCCAAAAGCAAGTATCTCACTCTTCCTGAGAATAAAATCTGAACTCATTGTGGTAAGACTGGGCAGTACAAATATGAGTGTACTGTAAAAGAGTAGGCCAGTCGAAGAAATGAGAGGTTTGTAAAAGGGAAAAACTGGCTACCAAAATGGGCTAGGAAAAATTTGATTCATCCATTATCTCAAAGAAAAAGACCCAAACTAGTTTGGGTTCTTAATACTAACCTGTGATTCTTTTTGTAGGTTCAAGTGAGAGGAGACAGCCAAGTTTGGTATTTGGATAGTGGTTGCTCAAAGCATTTGACTGGGAACATGGAACAGTTCCTTTAACTTAAAAGTCTCAAAGGAGGAAATGTCTCCTTTGGAAACGAAAAGAAAGGTGAAATAATTAGGGTTGGTAAGGTAGTTAAGGATGACACACGATCCATTGAACATGTGTATCTAATAGATGGCTTGCAATATAGCCTGATCAGTGTATCACAATTGTGTGACAGAGGTAACCTGGTTGCTTTTACTTCCACAAAATATTTTGTGATTAACCTGCTTACTGACAAGATTGTTTTGTAGGGAAAAAGAATGAATAACATCTATGTCATAGACTTGTCCACACTATCTGAAAATGAACTCACTTTCCTAAGTGTGTTGGACAATGATCCCCTCCTGTGGCGCAAACGACTTGGTCATGTGAGTCTAACTCAACTTAACAAACTAGTCTCTAAGTACTTAGTGGTAGGACTTTCTAACATTAAGTTCAAGGAAGACAAAGTTTGTGAGGCATGTGCCAGGGGGAAGCAGGTAAGTTCCTCTTTCAAAAGTAAGAAAATAGTCAGTACCACCAGGACGTTGGAACTGGTTCATCTGGATCTATGTGGTCCTATGAGAACTTTGAGTAGAGGTGGTAAGAGATATGTGATGGTGCTAGTTGATGATTTTTCAAGGTTCACTTGGACCTTATTCCTGGCATCTAAGGATGAAGCATTTGGTATGTTCACCTCATTTGTCAAGAAAACTCAAAATCAATTAGGACATTAACTAGCATCAATAAGATTTGACCATGGTACTGAATTTGAGAATGCTAAGTTTGCTGAGTTCTGTAATGAACATGGTGTAAACCATAACTTTTCTGCTCCTAGAACCCCACAGCAAAATGGGGTTGTTGAATGGAAAAACAGAACTCTTGAAGACATGGCAAGAACCATGCTTCTATCTAGCAAACTACCTCACAACTTCTGGGCTGAAGCAATAAATACTGCATGTTACATAATCAATAGATGCATGACCAGACCTCTGGTAGAGAAAACTCCCTATGAATTACTTAAAGGAAGAAAGTCCAACATATCCCACTTTAAGTCTTTTGGATGCAAGTGTTTTGTACATAATAATGGCAAATATTCCCTAGGAAAGTTTGAACCCAGAAGTGATGAGGGAGTATTCTTGGGATATTCATCATATAGCAAAGCTTATAAAGTGTATAATAAAATAACTATGTGTGTATAAGAAAGTATACATGTTGTCTTTGATGAAACTAACATTCTTGTTGAGAGACAGGAACCTGAAGATGAGGAGCTTGGACTAGTAAAAAGCAGTGATCACATTTAAGCAAGCATGGAAGGTGGAACAGGTGATGGACCAGGTTCAACTACCCCAAGCATCATGACATGGGGAATTCAACATATGGAACCTGGCCCTGATCCTGCTTCACAGCAACAAAACATCATGGAATCATATAGGAATGAATAGCTGGTACTTAAACCACACAAATATCAGAGTTCTCGCCCTCTTGAGAACATCATAACATATTTGGCATCCGGAATCAAAACAAGATCATCCTTAAAAAATATGTGTGCGTTTGATGCCTTTCGATCCATGATCGAACCAAAGAACATTGGGGAAGCCCTACAAGATGCTGATACGTTAAATTCCATGAAGAAGAGCTGAATCAGTTTGAAAGAAGTCAAGTATGACAATTGGTACCCAGGCCACTAGATAGATCAGTAATTGGCACTAAGTGGGTCTTCAGGAACAAGCTCGATGAGGATGGAACTGTTACAAGGAATAAGACAAGATTAGTTGTTCAAGGGTATAGTCAAGAAGAAGGAATTGACTATGATAAGACCTTTGCCCCTGTGGCAAGACTAGAGGCAATCAGACTTCTTATAGCATTTGCTGCACACGTGGAATTCACTCTTCATCGGATGGATATTAAGAGTGCCTTTCTCAATGGCTATCTGAAGGAAGATGTATTTGTCAAGCAGCCTCCAGGTTTTGAAAGCAAGGAGTTACCTGACCACGTATAGAAACTCGACAAGGCTTTATATGGTCTCAAATAGGCACCAAGGGCATGGTACGAACGATTATCAAATTTCTGCTAGAACATGGGTACAAACAAGGCAAAATTGATAGTACCTTGTTCTTAAAGGAAAAGGGTAAGGATCTCCTGTNATTAAGCAAAACCCAAATGGAACAATGATCTACCAACAAAAGTATGTGAAAGAATTGCTCAAGAATTTTAAAATGGAAGATTCAAAAGAAATAGACACTCCCATAGCCACAACTACAAAATTGGATGTGGATTAACATGATTCATCTATTGATCAGAAGCTATATAGAGGGATGATTGGGTCTATATTATATCTCACTTCCAGCAGACCTGATATTGTGTTCAGTGTGGGATTGTGTGCTAGGTTTCAAGAAAATCCAAAGGAGTCCCACCTCACTGCAGTAAAGAGAACTTTGAGGTATTTTAAAGGCACCACTGATTTGTGCCTTTGATATCCTAAAGGTTGTAGTTTCGACCTTGTAGGATATGCTGATGCTGATTATGCATGATTCCTGGTTGACAGGAAAAGTACTTCAGGTATTGCTCATTTTTTGGGTTCATTCTTTGTGTCTTGGGCTACCAAGAAACAAAATTCAATAGCTTTGTCTACTGTTGAGGCTGAATATGTGGCTGCAGCCTCATGTTGTGCCCAGTTTTTATGGATCAAAAAACAACTCATGGACTTCGGTATTGATGTGGGATGCATTCCTATTTTTTGTGATAACACTAGTTCTATTTGTATGACGAACAACCCGGTTCATCATAAAAGGACTAAGCACATAGATCTTAGGCACCATTTCCTAAGGGATAACTATGAAAAAGGAATGATCTCAATCGAATTTTGTGCTACTGATCATCAAATTACTTATATATTCATTAAAGAACTTAGTAGGGAGCATTTTGAGAGAAACAAGCTGGAATTAGGGATGATTAAGATCACCTGATTGAAAAAAAATATATAAATGAATTTTTTTTTGGCTAGAAAATTTTAATTAGGTACTTAATCAGATTAATAATTGCTCAGCATCATGTAGTGCCATACTCTTGTGCCATGTATTAATATGATTTCCTGGATACTAATAATGTTTCTCTATCTTTGTAAATTGAGGCAATTTAAAGATTTCTAACAGGATGAACCTGGTTCATCTATGCTGATTCATCTGACTGACAAGGTACTTACTCTTCTCCATATATTAATTCAATTACAGTCACACATGAGCAGGATTCTATCTATATTTGGTTCATTCCAAAGTCTCTGTACTAATCCATAAATGAACCCGTTCCAAGGAGTCACATCAATACTCAATTAGCCTAGAAGTAGGGAACTCTCAACCGCCAAATCAATGACACTCCTACAACTATTAGACTTCCACTTGAATAAAGTTTTTACCCGTTGTATAATTAATAGCCATATATTATAAAAGGAAATCATTAATCCTCTCTTCATAAAGCTACCTTCAAACCAAGTTCAACTCATACTACACAACCCAAAACTTACAACTCGTCCTTTCTTCCTAACAATACATAAAAATGTCTTCACCACCACCAACTTCTTCGTCTAATTCTTCACCTAATCGTGATTACGATGGAGGACATTCTAAATCTATCTCCAATTCTCTATCCGTTTACAGTTCTGAATCACCAGAAATTACATCAACCCCTGAAAATACACCCATTCCTGAACCCACTCCAAATCCTACTCCTGCCCCCAAGAATCTTCGTGTTAAAGTTCTTGCCCGGAAATCTGTTGCTTCTGGGGCTAGGGAAAAATTCTTGGAGGATCTTATTAAACCAGACAAAGGTACTAAGTCAGATTCGTCCAATGAATCCTTTAAATCAGCTAATGAGGAAGACGCACCTGGTTCAACCAGTTCTGAAAAATGTAATCTTAAAATCGATACTGAATTTACTTCTGCTGATAAAAGATTCGTGTTGGTTGGGTATGTTATTGATGTTGAAGTACCTGGAAGGTAGAAGGGTGGTAGAAAAGAAAGAACTCTTGAGAGAGAGGGAAAAAAAGATGTTAGGGGATCTGGGGAGGATGGTACCACGCTGGTTATCTGTGGTCCCATTCCTGAAACTGTTGGAGAAAACGTCACTGATTTAGGGGGAAGCATAGTTGAGGAAGCTGCAGCAGGTCTTTCAAGTCTAAAGAAAAGAATAGATGAACCTGGTTCATCTGGGGAAGAAACATTGGCTAATAGGCTGAAGAAACTGAGGGAGTCCTATAACCCCAAGAGAAGAAGGAGTCAGAAGCCCAAGAAGGCAACTCACCCAGTTCCTTCAAAGAAAAGAAAATTTTCTGAAGTTGCTGATGTTCGTTCTCCAAAAGTAAGAGCTACTCGTAGCACTGTGAGAGATGAAGAAGAGAAATTATAAAAGGCTCTGAAGGAGAGCAAGAAGAACAAGGCATCAAAAGGAAAAGCAAAAGTTGGAGAGCCTGTTGAGGCTATTGAGATTGAAGAGACTGCGTTGGACCTGGTCCAACAGGAGGAGCAGCCTGCTCCAGGTGTGGCTGAGACACCAAAACCCATAAAGGTTAAGGCTTCTTCAACGAAGTCAGCTAGAATGTCCATCACACCAACAAGATCTGTTAAGAGGACCACGTCCAAGAGAAAGAAAGTGAAAATTGTTGAGGATGATGATGCAGACTGGAGTGGAGAGGAGGAGAAGGAAATAGGAGAGGTGACTGATAGAGTTACCATGTTTGGAAAAAGAACAATACTTAAGGGTAAGCTGGTGAAGGATTTAGAGGAGCCTGGAATGCAATATCTGATGGAAACTCTGGAGGTACAGGGCTGGAAGGACCTGGTCCTTCGCATGGAAGGCAGGCTGGCAAGATCTGAGTTGGTAGAATTCATAGGGAATTCCATTGTTAAAGAAGGCAGGGTCACCTCCATGGTCAAAGGAATTGAAGTTTCCTTTGCTATTAAAGAAATGGGTGTTATTCTGAACATACCAACTGAGGGCTATGAGGACTACACAAGGCAGAGATGGCCTTGTCTAGATAGGATGGCCTCAGCAATCAACATCACCAGGTTCTTCAGTGATAGTGAGAAGGATATTGAACCCATGTCAGTTTACAAGAGTGAAATGAAGCCATAGAACAAGCTACTCTTTGAGTTCGTCATCAAGTTCCTACTGCCTATACAAGAAAGAAGGCACATGGAAAATTATATGGATCTTACCTTGATGGAATGCTTGTATAGGGGAAAGCAAATAAATTGGCCGGCTTTCATCATCCAACTCTTTGACAGAGTGGTGAATGGAACCAAAGCACACACAATTCCATATGGCTTCATTCTGACAACAGTGCTTGCACATTTTGTGGTTCCAGTAAAGAAGGATGAGATGGCTACTGCCAAAGACTAGTTTGGGAAGGAAACTTTGCTTACATATGACTACAATGTCAATGTTCCTGTGGATGAACCTGGTTCATCTAGGAAGCAACCAGTCAACAGAAAAGTTAGAACTTTGGTGCAGGAAAACGAGATTAAGGATATGGAGATCCTTCGTTTGAAGTCTCGTGTGATTGAGGTTGAAGCTGAGCGGGATGCTCTTAGGGCTGAATTAGCAAAGGAGAAAGAAAAGAACGAGGGTGTTCTTCAGCAGATGCTTTCTCTCCTACAATCCAAGACCACAACCTCCTCTGCACCTTCCCATCCTTAGGCTTTCCAGATCTTCTAAAACCCCTCTTTAGACCAGTTATTCAGTTTCAGTTATTTTTAATCTTTTTTTTTTATCATGGTTGGTTTGTTTTTGTTTTTCTGTATGGTGTTGATAGTCGTTACTAATCNTTCTTGTGTTGATTAATCATGCTTTGCACCTGCAGTTGCCTCAATGGCCATAAGTAATAATTAATAAATCTGGTAAGTGTATCATTTTGCAAACTTTTCGATGATGCCAAAAGGGAGAAGGTATGTGCTGAACTTTTTCAAAACGTTTTTTTCAAAGTGATATTTATAACCTAATGAACCTGGATTCTCTATGATTAATGCTTAAAATCATACAAAGTGGTTGAAGTGTATACATGATTGAGTTTGTCATCATAAAAAAGGGGAATTTATTGACCCTTGTCACTACATAGTTTTGAAGATTGACAAATGGCTGACCAGTTCAACCAGGTCCATCAGAGCACACATCTTGAATTGAATAGCTGGCACATGAACCGTATATGCATAGGATATGTTTGTGAATGTGAAATATCAATGAACCAAGAGATTGTCTCCTAATGCGAAAAGGTTGCAAACTAATGAGTTGATTGAAGTCGAATTCAGCAAGGAAAGTAACAAAATAAAGAAATTTGAGTTTGGTACGAATTATGTTCACCCAGGTAGAGTTGGACTAGAATTGGACGACAAGCTCAACAACTGACTCTATAAATACTTGATGTATTTCTGCTGGAATTCCACACGCACAAAAGCTGAAGTGAATCAAAATCTAAAAGCGAAGTACCTAGAGTTATTTTGCTAGAAGAATCATTGTGCGATTCAAAGGCTACAGTTCAACTAGAAGAACCAGTTCCATCTGATTGATTACTGAGTCTAGTTGATTGTAGTAGGAGTTTTAATATTGTATCTTTCAGCTTTCATAGAAGCAATTTTAATAGGTACGTATTGTTTAAGTTAGAGTTAACTTGAGGTGTGTAGAAATTAGCTAGGGGATAGTTACTACAAAGGGATTAG